>SDAX010002097.1:948-12045 GCA_004193615.1 Conus consors
AGGAAGATGACAGACCTAGTCTTCCATGTGATAAGTCTGTTATGGCAGACATAGCAGGGCGATCCTCATCTTGACCTACTTTGTTCCAGCGACCATCTTTTCTCAGATTGCACTTCAGATGCTTACAGATGTTTTTCCAGTGTCTGTCACTTTTGTACTAGTAGTAGTGGCAGAAGAGGCAGCAGTAGTGGAAGTAGTCATAGTAACAGTAGTAGTTTTAGTAGTAGTGATAGTAATAGTAGTAGTAGTAATCAGATTTAAAAGAAAGTTTTATCTTGAGCAAAAGAAAAATTCAAATGTGCTTGCACATGTCATTCACACACATGCATACCATAACATAAAACAAAGACAATACAGATCGAACGGCAAAATGAGACCTAGAAAAGGAAGGTTTTGAGGATGGCTTTAAACTATGTCGGTGTTAGCTCTTGATGAAAGGAAAGCAGCAGATGCGTGAGCTGGAGACAGAGAAAAAGTGGACGCCTACAGCTCATTGCTTAAATCTGGGGATTCAAAAGCAGAGTGGGTCTGACATGGAATGTACAGAACAGGACGCACTGCAGAGGTTATGACAGTCACAGTGTGACACTGACTGATCAATGTCATCTGGGACTGTAGACCAGTTCGCCAGAATCCAAAGCTCCAGAATAAATACACACACAATTGACACTGTAAATGTCGACGTGTTCCCCAGAGTTCATACAATATAATCACGCAGAACTGATCGTACTGAAGTTGATTTTTTTCTTTTTAGGTCCACTCACTCCACACATCAATTCTTGGAAGACAGAAGAAAAGAGCAGTATATATGTTATCAGCCCTCTGTGACCGATTTATCAAAAAGACACTGTGAACTTGAATCACTTGATGATGTGTTTAACCAGCTGGGATTCGAACATTTGAAATAAACAAGTGTCCAAGGGCAAGAGCAACATGGCCCATCTTCTTTCATAACCCTTCTCCTTCAACCCCCATTGCCAAAGTTTAAAAACCGGAAAACAAAAAATGCATAGGGCACACACATACCTACACCCACAACATGCACACACACACACACACGCGCACGCACCCACAACATGCTCAAATACACACAAGCACACACACACACACTTACAAAGAGAGCGAACTGTCTCTTCAGCAAGAACTCAATGATGGTGGCTGCATCCTGTGGTGCAGTCAGGGTCTCCATGGGCTGGATGGGGTCTTTGGGTCTCTTGTGCAGTACCCCACCATTGGGAACTCTGAAAACCCCGTTCATCCCAGCTGTGACCTCACAACTCCCTCAACTTGCAGGTCGTTATCCTATGTCAACAGGAGCTTGCTCAGTCATACAGTCAGTGTCAGGTGTCTGGGCAGTTCACGGGTAAAACATCAGGTTTGCAGATAGGTGCTGTAAGTTCAAATCCTGATGACGCCTAGTATATTCACAGAATGTCAGAAAGGAAACAGAGGCATGCATTATACCAGAAGTGTGAAGGTCTGGGGTTTCTTAGCAGCTCTGTCAGCTGCAAACTTCAGCCAAGCACAGTAAGTAAAGTTGCTAAAGCTTGCATTCAGACTGATACAGTACAGTGAATGACACCAACTTGGTGTTTCCTTTGCCCATATTAACACGTTGTTGTACCAACGTGGTCAGTTTAGAGCTACAGTTCCTCTCCCTCCTATCTCCAGAGATCCCCACTTGCGACTGTCTCATGGTTACCAGTCCAAACAAATGCCTTATCCATACCTGGCATGTTTAAACGCCCTCAACCAGGCTTCTCTCACCTATCCAAAATTTTGAGTGCAAGTGAGCATTCAGGCTCAATGAGCCCATGACTAATAGTCCTTAAAAGTACATGTCATTCCCGTCAATGAACGCCTAGTCAGTTTTCCCTCTTTCCCCGGCTTGGATCAGACATCCTCTGATATACAGGGACTTATATTTTGTTTGGCAACCATTCTCTCACCACGCCTTTCATGCCTGTTGCCACCTTGGCTACTGTGTCTGCTTCTTCTTGACTATGGATCAAATTTCTCCGGATAATTCTAGGAACTTCTTCAAACTGGTGGCATCACTCCAGTCTTCATCGACCGTGGTCTACTCCGTTTCTCTGGCTTCTAAGTCACCTGCTCCTCCAGCTACCTCCATTCCCCTCACTCTTGTCTGCTCACACTGCAGCACGATGGCACAGCGGAATTTTAGCACCAAAATTAGTTTCATGAAATACCTGTCCAAACACTAGACACCCTCCCACCTTGCTGCTTCAGTCAGAAAGGTAAAGGAGATATTAAAGAGGTATTCACGAAGAGAAATGATGGGTATTTTCACGGACCAATGCTCTTAGGCTCATTAAGTCTGGAGACATGGTTGCCTCCCTTGCTCTGTAAAACGTGCGATTAGTACGGATCTTGATTGTATGCATTTGATCATGCTGTAAGCCATTCGTTTTGACAGGTAATTATTTTGTAAAACTCCTTTTAGTTGCAAAATCTGTGTTATTCAGTGGGTGTGTAACACTAAACTTGAAGATTTGCTACTAAACAAATATATTATACAAGTGTCACACGTGTGTGCACACATTTATGTATGCATGCCTCTCCCCTCCCCTGCCCCACTCAGAAGCAGCACAGCAAACACATATGCAGACTTGCACATTCTTACAAATGTCCACTTAAATGTTTGCATATCACACACACACACACACACACACAAAGACACACACTAAACCCATGACAGAAGCATACGAACATATTTGCATATGCACATTTTGCTAAGTCTTGTCCCTGTGCCTTTTTCCTCTAATTTTCTTTTTCTCATTTGCTAAGTCATTGCTTATTATTTCTAGCTGTACCATTACACAGTGCAGTTTCATGGCTTATGGGGTATGGTGTTATCATTCATGCACTAGTCCGTACGCAGCAACATCTTGATAAAGCTGACATGCAAACAAATTTTTCGCATGGACACAGGACACAGACACACACACACCACAGTCACAAAAACCTTGATAAAAGTCAAGCGAAAGCAAACGTACAGGTCTGTCGCATCCGGAGCAACAACGGCAAACAGCATCTGTGCCTCAAGTGCTTTGACAACATCTTTGTACATCTCCGTCTCTGCAAAACACACATGTGTAGGTCATCATCACGGTGAAATGATTCATTCAGAAACATTTTTTTGTTACACTTAAGTCAGTATCAAGCAACCTGTAAAAGTTAATGCTGTGTAATATCCAAGTTGTGATACACCCCGGTTTGACACAACAATGCATATATATAGAGTTTAACTTCTTTGTAGAAAGAAATTTCGTTTTCTCTTCACATGAAAGTGGACTGCATTATACTAATCAATGGTTACCATATGGTGATTTGTATAATTTTAATTACTGAGAAATTTTCTTCTTAATTTGAAATTTTATTATAATGTTAAAAAAGAAAACCCTGGTCAATATGGGTGGTCAGCAGATAAGAGAGAAAGAGAGAGATAGATAGAGAGACAGACAGACAGAAAGGGAAGAGAATAAACTGGAAAAGAAGAAAGGAAGGACAAAAGCTAGACAGACCTAAAAGTAATAGTAAACAGAACGCACTCTTTCCTTGCAGGCATAATACACCCAAATGAGCACAACCTGGCACTGTTTTTGAATGACACAAAAATTCAGGAAAGAAGCGCGACCCCAAAAAACTGTTGGCTGAAATACCTTATTCTTAGGGGACAAAAAAAAAAGGGAACCAAACACCAAACAGGCTTTTGCTTATAACATGCAGATGAGCTAATACTCAAAGAACATCCAACTTAATACATGTATCTAGACTGCATTTGACTATGTATTGTGATGTATTTCAGTGCAACGCTCTAGAATTTTACACTCTACTGAAATGAAGAAGTCAGTAATTTTATACAGATAAATAGTCTTAAATCGCTTATACTCATTTATTTGAATTAGTTTTGCCCTGACCACCTAGTCCTAAGCAGTGGTAACCACTTCCACACAACAGGCAAATCCATACATACTGTTTTCCAACAAACAGAACACACAAAAAAAAAATTACAGAATTTCATTCCACACACAAGCACACACACACAAAAATGTACTTTGTACAGGTACTAACCAGAGCTCAGGTTTTGACTGTCACTGTTGTGTTATATCTTGATACACAGGACACTACAGTGCAAGAGTAATATTCAAAGCAAGCTTTTAAACATATGATCTAACTTGCTGAGAGTGACACTGAAGCAGAGTTTGTGCCTTGTGGCGATATTATGACAATTAACAGTACCAAAAAAGGCTTCATTCTTCAACCATGAAATAAAAGCAGAATCAGGTGACTGTGTGTATAGTCAATATGGACAACACTTTAAAAAAAAAAACAAAAAAAAAACCACACACACTGAAATGTGAATAAAAGCATAACAACATATAGAGACTGAATCATTGTTTATTCTTCTTTTTAAAGAATAAAGCATTGATACACATCTAAAAACATGACAACGTGTGCAGAATAGGTCTGCGCTGCTTCTCCTATAAAATAACATGAAGACAAAAACAATCAGTTCAGTGGAAAGAAAATCATGGCCATGTAAAATGAGTAAACTTACTCTCATAGCTACGCTGCACATCTTGGTTTTCAGCTGATGACCTGCTTCTAGCTAGATCTTGTTGCAAATTGAGGCGACTGCTGGTGAAAATCTGAACACATTTTTTAAAGTGTTTATAACACTCTGCCGAAAAACATCTCGTCTTGTATTTAGTTTGTCAACGCTTTTCGCTGGAACCATATAAATGCTTAAAAAAAAAAAACCCTGCTTACAGCTACTTGCAGCAACACTGGCCAATTATCAATAAAAGAAAGGGAGCTCACCCTGCTGAAGTTGAGAAGGACAACTCTGACTGGTAGACATTTTCAGGTGCATGTTCCTGGACACCAGCACCCAGACTGGGTTGGTGTCGAAGTACAGTGGAATAAATGAGAGAGAGAAAAGACGATTCCACTGCCCTTTCTTACCTTTCCGAGACTTGGACAGCTTCAGGAGAACCAGGTTGTCTACGCCTTTGTAGGCCTCCGTGGGCAGCTGGCCGCTCAGGAAATGGTTCACCTCTTTCTCCGAGATCAGCAACAGAGGCTGCTTTACTTGAAGCCTGGCGAAAGGTAAATGTCTACATGTATGCGTACGGCATCCTTAAGTACTCAGACAGACCCAAAGAGATATATGTGATCTCACACAAAATCAAGCCCGTAGTTGACTACATATACGAGTGTGCACATGCAGCTGTGTGCTCATTTATAAAGGTTTAACAGACATGCAAACACATTTATATTGATTCCAACTCACAAACACACACACACAAATGCATATAAACACTCACAAGCTCATGAACACAAAGGTACAGACTCTCATGTTCACTCACACTGCTGAGTCGTGTGCTTGTGTAATTGAGGAGAGAGGAAGAGAAAGAGAGAGAGAGAGAAAGGGAAAGGTTTTTCGATTGGAGAGTTTCGTAATCACTTTGAGTTTGAGTATAGTATTTTAGGCTTAAAGTGAAGAAAGCAGGCATCTTATCAGAAATCACTGAAGGTAACTTTATCTGTGACCAGATTTCTAACAAAAGCGATTCAAATTAGAACCCTGAGACACAACACACACTACGGGGCTATCTGTAAACAACATATCTTTCAAGCAAACTTCGTGATCTGCTGAGGTTTTGCACACAACAGAATTTAAAGGGTCCGGTGACCGATACAGTTCAATTCCAAAAGGTCAACTGATGCCAAAAACATGTTCTGAAATGGTGTTTTGTGCATCATGACTCATGAACACATGCCAATGGGATCCTTCTCAGACTCTGCACACAGTGGCTTCATGCACGAGACACAGGCAGAAATTTAGCTGACACATCACATACTCCTTGCCAAAAAGAAATGGCAGCCAGGAACTAAAGAACAGAATGGGCATTGTGCACTGCGAAACACACAGAACACTGCTGTAATAGCTCAGCTGGTGCACTGCCAGATGGGGTCCCAAACAGTTCACTCAGTAAAGCATTTTCCCTGTTTTAGGATCATAACCATGGAACTATGTTTTCCTGGAAAAAAAAAGTCTGAAGAACAACACGTAAACAAGTGGAGCAGTTTTGCGTGGGCTGTGTGAATGCCAGTGGGTTTAGAGATAAGGACTTACTCTTGACCTGACATACTGCCCACACTTTAAATGCTGTACCCTTCTCCAAGCACTCAGACACACAAACACAGAGCCTTCTTCAGATTACAAACCACCTACAGCAGAAAAATAACTCACAACATTACAGTGCGCACTACAGCGTCCGCGTCTAAATTGAGGCGATACAAGTCCCGCTTCATTCCCTTTCTGTAGATGTAGAGGGCAGGATAGGTGGTGATCTTCTCTTTGTGACATACATCTGTCCAATCGAAACAGTTGACACGGGCCAGAGGGTGGGCCGTTGGGTCATTTCCCCTCATGGCTGCAATTTTTTTACCCGCGTCTTCGAAGATTTTCAGAAACAGCATACCCTCAGCGTCAACTGAAACATGATGGAACTGTTGTGAAGTTCATCATACTTTCGAGTGGCTATGATTTGCTGCAAACAACTCGATAAACAGACACAGACTTGAGTTTGGTTTCCGAGTTTTTATGCGTCTCAGAAAAAGATAGACACAAACAATAAACGGTTACTCAAAAAACAACAAGGGAAGGAACTCTTAAAACCTTAGTTCCAAAGACAAGGGAACTTGAGCTCGTATGAAGTCAGTTCGGAGAGCCCTGGTAAAGTCATTATAATACAGTGAACAGCTTCTGACTTTTGTGTGTTCCTTTGTCATTCAAAGATTGCATATTACGTTTACCATAGTTGTGGTGGGGGAAAGTGCAGGCAAACAATTCCTAAAACAATGATTTAGCAAGAATTTATGGAAAAAAGATAGGTGAGGAGGAGGAGGATGGGGGGAAGGGGAAAGATGAAAAAAAAGAGCATTAATGTTAGGCGTGAATGATTTCTTTAAGAAAACTGAACGAACTCAAACATCACTGTAAAGATCATTCCGGGGTACATCCTTCTTCTGGCATAGCTATTTACAACCATCATGAAAGAGATTTACAAATTATTGTGTCATACCGAAAACCACTGAATTCTCTCTCCCTCTTCTGCTCTCTTTCTCTCTCTCTCTCTTTCACATCTCAACAGTTGACGAGTCTCATACTCTCCCACCTACACTCACATGCTGATGAACTTCCACACTGAAAATGAAAGGGAAAAGACGATGAAGGTGGTGGACCAAAACAGGCAGCAGCAACACAGGGTATGGAGCCGGCTAACAGCAATATGCACGGCTCAGTCATAGACAGAGCGTATATCACTTCAATACCACTTTTATTCATTTGTCCTGCATCTTATGACCACAGATACCTGCTCTTACGCAATATGTAATGAAAAAAAAAAAACTTCACAGCTGCAGCATTATCCTGTCCACATAAAAAAATAATAGAGTAAATATCATGAACAGGCTATTTCAATCATTATGAACGATATCATCGTAGATTTTGTTACTGCTGTTAGTATTATTGTCTTATTAAGTCTTATCATCAGAATCAGGAAGACACTAACAACGAGAATCACATGATGGTGACAGCAATGCAATGAAGAACTCAAGTGTATTATCTTATCACTGCTATGGGCAGAACAATTCGCAAGTTGTCCCCTCTTACATGGAAGGTAGAAAAGCACCATCGCCAGTTTGTTGTTCTTTGTTGTGGCAGGAAACGTTTTGTCAGTCAGGGCCGGAAGAAGAGGAACATCAGCGAGGTGCTGCCGCTCAAGGTAGGCCATCTGTACCACCATGTCATCGATGTGGGTGGCTGTAACAGCAGTGGCAACGCCATCAACACAGCGTTCTTCAGATCGCTCACAAAACAAACTGCTATTCCAAGTCAAGACAATCACATGAAGACCGATGTGCAACGCACTTTTCAAACCACAACACACACCAAGACATTGGCAAATATGGGGTCCAAAATCGCTGCAGGAAGAACTCTAGCTCAGCTACAACCAACCTTTATTTGTCACTTCTTCTGTACATTTGGTCAGAACCACATCTCGATTTCCTTGTTTGGTTTATTTCCCACTCATGATTATCCCTTACATCGCCTGCTTTTCTTTGTTTGTTGTCTTTTTATCTTGCCTGATAAAATGTTCCACAACCATGGCCAAAAAAAAGTCTCAGTTTGTGTGGTCTGTAATGTAATGATGTAATGACTGCAGCTTCGATGTCCTCTCCCTGCTGGAGCATGTGATACATTGGTGTCAAAGTCCTCAGTGGGGGCCAGAATAGCTCAGTGGAAGAGCGCCGGATTTGCAATCTTGGTGATCCTGGGGTTGAGGGTTCAAATCTCTGCCGGGCCATTTTGGTACAGGGGGATTTTTCCCTCAGAGTTAACAATTGGTTCTTACTCCATTTCCCATACAGTCCTTCGAATGCGACTTTTAACCGAGGTTCCACGTGTGAACGCATGCATAACATCTTGTGCACACGTAAAATCCCATCACCAATTTTCGGAAGAGAAGGCCAGTTTGGCCGCTGGTATGGATGACACATTACACAGTGCATGCACCCCGCATCAGAAATCGTAAGAATGAAGTAAGGAAACTGAGTGAATGAAATTGATTGGATGACACGGGAAACAACTGAATGAAGTGCCATCTGGCAGCTCTTCAGTCAGCACTACCCAAGTAGGCAGCCTGTCATGTAAACGAGTGTGGATTGTAAAGCGTTTAGAGCTTGGTCTCGAGCCGATGATAGGCGCAATGGAAGTATTCACAATAATATTAATAGCAGTAAAGGAAAGTTCATGGGAACTATCACAGGTCAGACATGGTGGCATCCTCCAGAGGGGCCTGCTCACTGATGCTGGCTCTGCAACTAAGCAGTCACTGTTATCTGCTGGGAGGATCCACAAAGTAATGTCCTGCCTAGACAAGCACCATTGAATGTTGCTACAGAGACACAGCAGCAGTGCAGTGGCTCCTCTGATGGGTTGCCTTACGGTGACTGAATGTGGACTACTCCTATGGACTGTGGAGCTGGGGTCACAACCAGAGAATTCTGGCTGCGGCAGCGTGTAGAGAAGTTGGGGTGAGAAGCATGGGAGCAACGCCAACGAGGCAGCACACATGGCAAGACAGCCGCAGCCTCTGTCGTTATCCAGAGTGAGGCTTTGCTGACAGCGTTCCCCGTGTGAGGGAAACTAAGACATGAGGCATCAAATGCTATCACCAGCAAGACATAGGTTTCCTCAAGGGCGTCAGTGGGACCTCATCATGGCACCACACTGACAGCTTTCTGAAGACTGCTGGCGCCAACATTGCATTAAGATAATCCTTTGTGTGGATGTGCACAGATGAGCACCTGGATCATAAATCCAGTGGTGGGGCAAAGAAGAGGAGACACCAGCGAAAAAAAACAAAGAAAAATGAAAAAAAGAGAACCACCACCACCAGACAAAAACCTAGAAACATACACATGATATCATCAACAAACAAACTTAACACCTTAATTGTTCAGCAAGCTTAACACCTAGATGAGCATAATTCTGAAGAGAATGAAAACTGAGATCCCGCAGGGATGAAAACGTACGTTCAAGATCATGCTCGTCGACTTCTTCAACCTTGCTCTGGGAAGCAGGAAGGAGATTTGAGGCTATTTCTCCTTCAATCTGGTCCAGTTCCAAGCTCTCATCAAGTGTAAAACTTTCTCCCTGTACAATGATGCACAAACGTAAGCAAAACGCACTAGGGACAGAGAGTTACACACAAGTATGCATGTGCACATGCACACACGCACACACACACACTCTTTCACTTGAAAAACATGTAGACAAACATTTATCTGAACACAACACAAAAAATACAAAAAGAACAAACATCCAAACAAAACAAAAGCAAAAAAAAAAATTTTTACATGATTTTAAAGCTCTGCCATTAAGATGATTTCAAGATCAAAACAGAACAAACGTCAACAGTAAAAGAAATTATTCCTCAGCTCTATAGGCAAATGTTTCTATAAAAAAAAAAAAAGAAAGTAAAACGGTAATATAACAATCAAACCAACGAGCAGTGTGAAGTCAGGCCGTGACTTACATCTGGTCTCTGCAGGACGACCTTCAGGACTTTTGAGCCACCAGGTCCGTCGTCACTGTGGTCAAGATTTACAGGGAAAAAAATAAAGGGCAAGGTGAAAATCAACAGTAAAGATTCATGCAGACACAACACAACACACACACAACACAACACACTCACAACACAACATACACACACACACGCACAGGGAAGAACGAAGGAAAACTAAGTCTGCACCCCAAAGAACAGAGGGAGGTGTATTCCCTTGGCAAGAAGAAAGCTGAATTATGTTTAGGCACGACTCATGAACTGAACTCACCAAGGCAATCACTCTTCCAGTCACACCGGTTATGGAGGCATGATTACGGCCCTGCTCTCCCAATTTTTCCATTTCCCTTTCTAAAACATACTCCTGTTGATTTCACTTTCTGACTTTGCCTACAATCAGCTACTGCAGAACACCACAGAATTGTGTGTGTTCCTCTCCCATTGAAGGGAAATCCTGCTGCACACCATCACAGATTATGTCCCTCTGCTGCACAGGGAGGACAGCTGGTTGAATTATCACAAATGACAAGTGAAACCTTGTGATAATAGTAACAGAACATTAGCTACCTGCCACCTGTTAGTCATCCGAGAAAGATCTGTCGCTGTAACCCAAACTCACGACAGTTATTTTGACGTATGAAAAAGATGAAACATTACACCTTTCCTCTCTATGATGTTAAAAAGACATTAACAGAACAAAGCAAAAAGACAAAAAAAAACAACAAAAAAACCTGAGCAATACCACAACCAGAGGAAATGATCTAGACTGATCTCATCTCCCATAAAAGATCTGATTCACTTCATCACTGTATGTCGTCAAACGAATCAGATTAAAAAAAAAAAAGCATGAACAGACCAGAGACACTCACACATGCTCGACGATGAGGCCAGCCATCCCGTGGATGTCAAACTGCAGGGAATCGATGATCCTGTCCGC
>SDAX010002119.1:6931-17641 GCA_004193615.1 Conus consors
GTGTGTGTGTGTGCGCGCACATGTGTGTGTATGTGTGTGTGTGTGTGTGTGTGTGTGTGTGAAAGAATGCACAAGTTTGTATGAGAAGTGAGAGGGAGGGTGTGTGTGTGTTTGTGTGTGTGGTGTTTGTACATGCAGTATGCCTCGTGTCAGCGAGACAGAAAAAAAAGTCAATGGACAAAAACAGAGATTGTGATTACATCCCTTGGTTGTTTGGTTCCTTTTTATCTCAATCTGTAATAAACACCAAAATGACTAACTGTGCATTTAACAGAGTGACATGTCCCCAGTAATCTTGAAGAGTTAGCATATATGAGCTACAGATTACACCATTGTCTCAGCATGGTTTGAAGCATAAATAACAGACAATTCGAACTGGCCCACCAAAATCACAACCACTATCATGTATGAAATTTGTACCCCTTATGCCAGTATTATTTCAAGAGTAAACTTACATTGCATGTGTGGTTTTCTGTGGTGCGGACGTCATGAGATACTTGCCACAATGATCATAGTGATGTGTGTGTGTGTGTTCTAAACAACTGAATATAACCATGCATTGCATATCTATCTTTATCTCAGCATGTACTGAATGTGGTTATTTTATTCACTGGTGATAATAACACACTTGCATATGTGTCTGTACTCTTGTATGTATTGGTCTTGGATAAATGCCACAAAGCCTGGATTCACTTCATTTTGTTTCCATTTCACACTTAATTCACTGATGTTGCCTCTCTTAATATTCTTGTCTTTTTCTCTGTACATGTATTGTTTATATATGTCATATGTCTAGTTAAAACAAATAGTGGTAAGATCATTTAATACACAGACTTTCCATGATATAAATGGGATTCTTGATTTTCTTCTTATTTTAATTTCTTGTGCTGTATTTTCACTGTATTGCAAGTGAGTTTGACGCTACCCATGTTTGAAATTTTGGTATTTTGTTTCCATTCAAAATCTTATTTTACTTTGGCTGTTATGTTGGATAAATGAAATGAGCTGTCTTTTGCAAAATCATTCTCTCTCTCTCTCTTTCTGTATGTCAGTTTATGTCTGTCCTCTATCTTTGTCTCTCTCTAAATATATGTGCTGAAAACACTGCACCGATTATGAGATGTTATTTTTGTGTTGGTGTAAATAACCGAATAATATTCAGTAACAAACGCAAGTTTACATGAACATCATTTTTTTTTTCCCCACCACCCCACCAGTTCAGATACATCCTTGGTAAAAATCATGAAGTCATTGTTTGAATGCTCTCCAGTTATAACCCTACAGACACATTTCACTCGCATACTTTCTATGCACATTCAGGTGAGAATTATAATATTATCACGGTGTGTGGCGAGATCAACCCATCACTGAGTGAACTTGAGCTTGCACCAATTTCCAGGTTTGTATTATTCTTTGGTTCCGTATGGTTTCAATGGTTTCCATTTACATACCTAGATCTATACAAGTAGTTGTCATACATTGTTTCAATAAAAAAGAAGAAATTGTGTATGAATCACACAGGGAAAGGTATTAAACTGGTTTCTGCGTGCATGTGCCTGTATGAGCATGTTTGTTTCTCAGTGTACGCATTTGTGATTGATTTTATTTTTACATCTTTCTGTTGTACTCAATGTGTGTGAGTGTGTGTGTGTGTGTGTGTATGTGTGTGTCTGTGTACACTTGCATGTATGTTTTTGGGAGTATTTCTGTGTTTGTGGGTGTTGCACAACCCTGGAATAGGTCATCTTTTTAGCTCAGCTGAAACTGAAACATCGTACATTGAACCAGAGTGCCCAAATTCAAGGTTCCAACAGATTTTGTATGACCAACCCCCACAAATTTGACCAAAGATGTCTTTAGCACCAACTTCTGACTTTTCATGACTGCACACAATATACATGTCAATATATTTCAGTCTTTTCCTACCTGGTGACAAAATGTTGCCAGCAGAATGTTTGTTTACCTGAACTTCTTAAAGCTCACCTTTAGTTATTTACTATTTTTCTTTTCGAGGGGAGGAGGGTGCTTCATCTTCCTCACCCTTTCAGTGATATTACCACTGCTGTTACCATGCCACAGTTCTAGCTCCTGCAAGCATCTGAATCCTTTGGCAAAGAAACTGAAGATGTTCTTGGTTCCCATGAGTCTTTTTTTTATTCCTTAACAAATACTGTACACGTGTAACACAAATAAAATCAATAACACACATTCATGCAACATTTACTCTTCTCATTAAAAATAAAAAAATCCAGGTCCAGTTGTCTGTCAATCAGACCTCCACAGCAAATCCCACAACCTTGTTTACAGACTTGGATCCAAGTGAAATTCCATGGCCTCAGTTTTACAAAACATACAATCAATAAGTAATTAGGTCATCAATGACAGACCTTGCAGTATGACACACACACAAAAAAAACCCGGAGGTAATGAATACCATGATAAGAGTCCAATCTGTGTGGAAAATGTGAACATACAGACTTGCGTTGAAGGTCAAACAGCTCAACAGCCACAGGGGCAGTGAACTGCTATGGATTCACCAAGTTCATTTCACAGCGTTATGGAATGCAGCGCCCAACCTCATCCTTCCACTGCCTTAACTTTCTCTGAACTGAGGAAGGTATCCATTTACTACAGAACTGACAATATGACTTTTAAAGCTGTGCGGAGATGGAGATTAACGTCCTATTGGCCCCAGGCCCTTAAGAACAGAAGCTGTAAATCAAGCTCTAAAATTCCAACCCTATTAAAGCAATTCAACTACATAACGATCAGGTCAGCAAGGGTTCGAATAGAAGAAACAAGTACCCAGAAATTATTGTAAATGTTCAAAAAGTTTGACAACTGATATCTATATATTATCTATTTTTTTCTTTTCTTTTCTTTTCTTCTTTATTTTTGTCATTCTAAGTAATCTGTGCTCATTGATGTAATACTGAACTATCCATTTTACAAGGACCTGTCACTAAACTTGAAACAGTTGAACACAGCGACTTTCAACAGCTGAACATGTCTGACTGTTTTTGCTTAGATAGGAAAAGGCTGATTTAAAAACTGTTTCAAGTGACTCAACTTAGAGCACTGATAATTACATTTCAAAGAAACTTCAACCCCACATCCAACAAAGGGGCACAATCATGTAAGAATCTGAGCAGCTGGGCTCCAGAAATATGAATAGCTTCCCCTTGCAAATAATAATTGTTGCCGAGAGTTTCAGATGAAGTTACAATGAACACTTCTCATTTTGACCTATAGCCAGCTTTGAACCAAAAGACCGTAAAACATAACCTCTTGTAGATACAGACCCAGTAAACAATCCCCTAAAATCTGATGAGGGACTATCTTTTAGTTTCTGTTCCACACACACACACACACACACACACACACACACTACTGTGATCCCAGGCCTCACTTTGATGAAGAATAATGAGATGAAGAGCTAAAACAAACTGCTGCTGATCATTATCTTTACAGAAATATCCCACATAGGGTCAGACAGTCAATCTGATTACAAGACACTTTATCCAACTCAAGAGAACCGACACACTCCCCCACTACATATTATACACTTCCATCCCCCCCTCCCCTCCCCCTCACACTTCTTTTTGTTCAAAATAAAACAAATCGAGTCTTCTGATATCAAAAACTGTACACAGTTAACTTTTTTCATGCAACCAATATGGAAAGTCTTGATATGATGGTGGTATAGGATCAGGTTATGTTAAGGTATCGCAGAGCTTGGACGGATTCCTGTTTTGAAGATAACCTGTTCAGCCATTGCTTTCTGTATCACAGACAATGTGTCTCATACTTCACACAAACACTACCAACACAGGACATGTAATCTCTCATGACAGAGATTCAACATACAAAGACACAAATATCAACGTTGAAAAAAAAAGCATAAAAATGGAATAAATATTGGAACATATAAATACATTTCATTCTTTCAGGCATGCACAAGTTTCATACTTGTTTGACTCGGAATAACAGAATACCACTTGAACAAGAAAACAAAAAAAAAAAGGTCTTCATAACTATCACTGAAGCAAACTTTTCACTTTATAGCAAACAAAAACAAAAAAAGAATGATTGAAACTGTGTTTTCTGAAGGCTGGCAAAGACATGCTGCATCATGTCTGCTATACTGTTATACCAAAGCTGACTGGTAATAGATGGTGAGTAGTAAGGGGCTGAGGCTAAGGGTGGTTGTGAAGGAGTGATGTGAATGTTCCGTTGCATGAAAGGGTTTAAAAAAAACAGGTAAACATTTTGATCTATGTCAATATACAAAATCTTGTTTTAAGTTTCAACCATATGGCCCATTTTTTTTTTCTTTTACTGAAGAAGTTTATAACACTGCACATCTCTCTGTATGTATCTGAAGAAAAAAATTGTGTAAAGAGAATTCAGAATGGAGGAAAAAAAAGACAACACAATAGCGAGACAAAGAGAAAAGAAACAGACAGACTGAAAGACGTTAACAGAGAAAGTCAGAAAGTATGCACGCTTCCATCATGAGTGTTTGTGTAAAGTGTGGATGCATTTGTGCATAGATATGCCCACTGTAAGAAAAGATGCCAACAGTACCTCCACATGTTCACAGAAAAGAGTAAGACAGCAGTTGTAATTAGCCAGCAACAGAACCGAGATCTACAACAGAAATCACCCATCCACATTCAACACTTGTCAGAACAGTTCGCATCTAATGATATGGATGAAGGTCAGAACGAGAAGACAGATGGGTATGAGGATGGATCATGGAATGTGAAAATGAAAGGGATGGGTCGACATAAACATGCAAGCAGAGCGGAGGGATGATGACGGGTGCAGGCGTGGAACGAGGGAGGAGGTCCTAGGGCACCGGCACTAGATTGTCCTTGGCCCACTTCTTCATGGTGCGGATGATGTACTCCACCTGAGGGTTGCTGGTGTTCCTCAGCATGTTGATCACATCTCGCAGCGTTTCTCTGAAATCACATCACCACAGTGTTCAGCTCATTAACATACTGAGTTTAATTTTTTTTTTTAAAAGCCCACAGCAGACAAAACACTTTTAGATCAACAATAGATAAAGTTCAGACAGATAAAGTTCGGAATCATGTCACATTAAACTCCACCCGAACTCAAGTCATTCATGGCACTGGTTACAACTGGAGGACACATAAAGTAAAGGATTTCTCGCAATTTACAGTATCTCAGCTTTTAAAAAATTCCAAACAGATCTCTGAAACTTGATTTTGGAGATCGCTTGTGCACAAAGAAGTACAGTAAAAGGATCTAAACTTGTGAAAATACAGCACCACGTTTTCTCTCATAAAGTTTATTTGCACTGAATTACAAGAACTTCTTAAAAATGGAAAAGACAATAAAACCTATCAAAAATCAAACAAACACACTAGTAGTCTAATAAGAAATGATGTTTAAAAATAAGTTCCCACATTTTTTTCCATGTGGTTGTAGAAAAATGGCAATGATCTGTAATAGTTTTACAACATCCAAAATGCTTTCACCAGACTCTAACACACACACACACAAAATACACATGCTAGCAAAAGACAGAGAAGAATCTGACCGATCAAGAAAACAGAAAGAAAGTGGCCAGAAACAACAAGGCCACAGCTGATCAAACAACTCAATAACCTACACCTTCTATTCCTACAAATCGGCAACAAACACCAAACAAAGCCAAAAGCAAACAAAATCAACGTGAATCAAATTCAGCGGAAGGCTGTTACCAACATCTACCAAGCCTCTTCAACAAACCCTGGAAACCGCTTCACACAGATCTGCCACCATGCACATACATAAAAAGTAAAGAGCAAACCAACAAACAATACACTCTGGAACAGAGCATTTTAAAGAGAGAAAAGGGTACATATGTGTATCCACTACCAATTCCCACAAGGCAAATGGGTAAACTCTATCAATGCTGCAGAGAAAGAATACCATACAAAAAAAAAAGTCATAGAGCAATACAGATTTTTTTTTCTTTTCACAGAGCTCCCATTCATGGGTAAAGAGCTTTGGATGTTGGTAACAACAGCATACTGGATATCACAATTTAAGCTTTTGTCAGAAATGTTGTGGTCATTTTTCTCTTTCATCTGCCTCCCCAAGATATGCATTATGTTTTCATGCAGCCTTTTCCTCCACTTTTCCTTTTTCCTTCCGTAATTCCCATCTCTCCACAAGAGAGCAGTATAATGAATTCCCTGTATTTTACCAATTCATGGGAGTCCTGTTCCATCAAGTCATTCAACTCTCAAGCCCTTCCTGCAACATGGTTGGTGAAATTAACGCAACTCAAACCATGGCAAGTGACGGCTGGCATCCAGCTCACCCTTGTGCATAGCGATAGATTGAGTCCTCACATTCCACATCAAAGTTAGGACTACCTGCCTTTCTGAAACCCATGTCATTCCGTCACCTACACACAATCAGGGGCAAGACGGCAGCCTGGGGAATGACAGACATGCATTTACCATAAAATACGTTCAGATCCATATTCATGCGTTACCCATGCCTTGGAGTTATGTTTTAACCTGCATCTGTCAGTTTGTTTGTTTGCTTGTCAACGGTATCATGCAGAAACCTTTGTATCTATTTTTAACCTAACTGAATCAACAGATGGGCTGGTGGAAAGTCGCATAGAGCTGTTTTCAAACTGATCAAATAAAGCTACATGCTTATAAAATAAACAAGCTTGCTTCCTTCCTTTTTTTCTGTATTTACCATATCAAACTGGAACAAGCCATTACCATATCAAACTGGAACAAGCCACTCTTTTCTGTCGATGGGATTTTGCAAGTATAACCAGGTTTTCCCGATCTTTCAAGGATGGTGATATAAAGTATATCAACGTTTCCATTACTCATTAAACAAAGCTACAGATTACCGCACATTCAGTATGTGAATCTGTAGTGTGTAAAATACTTAACTGTACAACTTAGAGCCAGAAACAGAAAAAAGGGAGGGGGGGAGGGTGTCACCTGGATACTGGACCCCCTACTCTATGCCCGTTTTAGTAGACAAATTACATGGTAAAACCCTTGTCAAATAGTTCTTTATCTGAGCGATAAAATGCAACTTTACAGCAACAATTCTAAAGGATTTGAAGTTCTCTTTAAACAGATCTCCTATGCCCCCCTTATTTTCTCTTTGTTATCTTAAAACAAGTTCATATGATGAAAAACAAAACAAAACAAAACAAAAACAAAAAAAAGCCTGTGCATAACAACCTGCCAAAATAGTATTTAAAAAAATTCCATTTAAGGGATTTAACAGCAGTTAATATTCAGTTGAAAACTTTTAACTCATGGACCTGTTTTCCATCAGAAAAACCTTTCAGTATTCAATCAAATCATTTCAAAACTAATCTAGACACACACACAAAGAAAAAAGAAAAATCTTCATTTTGTCCCCATACCAAACAGATAAAACACACACATTTTTGCAAAAAGTTGCTGCAGATGTGAAGGCCGTCCTACACGAGAACCAATGCCAGAAAATCCCCCACAAGCACAGACAGTGCCCCAGCAGCAAAAACGTTTCTGTGAAGAAGACAGCACAACATCCTATCTGCCCAGACAGTCATTTACCTAACAGCATTCTGTTGTTTAAACAGACAACTACTACACTGCAACTTTGTTGTCACGGGCCCACTTTTTCATTGTTCGAGTCATGAACTCAACCTGAGGGTTGCTTGTGTTGCGCAGGAGCTGAAGCACCTCACGAAGTGTTTCCCTGTGTGCATCAATGCGTAAAAAGTCACCGCACATATGCATAAAACCACACCCAAACCTCATTCATAAAATGAAAGAATAAAAAGAGCTGCACAAATTAAAAATGTCTCTTCCACTTTCTCTCAAACCAAAAAAAAAAAAAAAAATTGGTAAAGAAAATGACAACACACTCACGAACAACTAATGAATGAATAAACAAGGTAAGGAAAATAAAATGAGTATCAACTATATCCAAATTTACAGCCACAACAGCACAGCAAACCTAGTCTGCACACATCTAATTCAAAGATTTCCACTCGAATATCTAACTTCATGAACATGAATCAATATGAATAAAGACACTCCAAGACCAGATGTATACTGAAATCAGTTCTGATGTGAACAAACATATTTCTAAAAAGATACACAATCTTAAACAACTGGGAGTTCAGAAGGTTGATCTTTTCAACAGCGTGTGTAGACTGGAGAAATAGATGAGATATAATGATTTACTCTCAAGTCTTACAAGACAAAAGAGGCAGTCACATACTCCTTGTTGAGTACATATACTTACCATGTCAAACAACAGAAAGCTACGATCAATATGTTATAGCTCTAGATCAGATTTCATGGCTAATGCAGCACCATCATACCCTGACAGGCCCTGCTTTCTGCTTCCTTTTGGCAGTCTATGTGTAATATGTCTGCTTTCTTCTGTTCTATGGCCTTCAAAAATAAACTCATCTGTTCCACAGCAAAGCTAGCAAGGAAGTATATGAGGAAATATGACTCTGACTACTACATGATTAGTCTATGGAAGTGACATCTTTACTGTATCACGCCAAACTAGTGCAGAATTCAAACTAAATAAGCATGATGGCCATAGCCCTAATGGTTCATGCGGGGCATTGCAGCAGTTGAAATAGCTCTGCTAGGCATGATAAGGGAACTTTGGAACAATCAGCCCCAATCGAATGGAAGTCCATAATGTGAAAGGAGTTTCAGTACACCAGAAGGCTTTTTCCATCACATGTTTGAGACCCACAGTGTTCTGGAATGCTGGTGGGATGACAGCAGCATCCTTCTTTTAACGTTCACTAAACAATATCAGCAGATGTGACGACAAGCAGTATCTGCTGAGGGACCCCTCCCAGAAATGTTTCATACATCTGGTTGGATTATAGTACTGACTGATTAGTATGAGCGACAAGGAATAAGGACATACAACTTGATGTTAACTGCAAGTTAAAAAAAAAAAGAAAAGGGGGAAGCAGAACACAGCGAAAACCTGACAGACTTCTTGTTTAGCATTTGACCGGAACATTACAGTAAACTGATGCAGCTTAGTGCTGTATGCCAGAAACAGAAGCTGGGTCTCTCTTGGCATCATCTGCAGCTTAGAGATTTGAGTCAGAAAGTGAACCTGGGTCTCTCTTGACATCTCAGTACTTAGCTATTACCTTTGGCCAAACAGAGCTAACATATTGGTCATAACTGGCAAAGGACCGACATGGTGCAGGATATGATGCCAAAAGATGAAGACATCAGAAATCCATATTAAAAAGCACAAGGACAGCCAAACAATTAGTCTGAAAACCCATGCAAGACAGACAGGGGGTATCAGTGTGGTCAAATCGTTTGAGAAATTGTCTCAGATAAGATGAGACGGGACTTTGTCAGTGAGATGAAAAAAAAAAAAATGATCAGTACTCAACAAAAGCTGTGTTTACAAGAGATTCCTAGAGTCAAAAGAAAGGAATGGGACATTCTAATCAGGTTAAAAAAGAAAAGCACAACTTTACTCTGTAGTTGTGTTCTCCTTCAGCAAACCGAGCGTTTTCCTGTCAGCAAGAAAAGGCTTTATCAGTACTCATGTCACCCTAGTGTCCCTCATGTTTACCATGGATATTTCCCCCATTCTTTTCTCATCAAAGTACCATTAGAAAGCAGGTATAAATCATAGAGCTGTGGATGCAGTTCAAGACTTCGGAGTTCATGATGGTACCAGAAGCAATGGAATAATTTTCTCTACAAATATGCTACATTTTAAAGCTTTACAATGCGCCATAAACAAGAAGCTTTCACTCAACAACCGCTTTTAAAAAACAAAAACAAAAATCTAAACACAAGAAGGCAGTATTATCATATCTTACAATGGATAAAATAATATTTTAAAAAATACTAACAATTTTTTCAAAATGTGCTAAAATATTTTCTGGGATACACAAGCGTACTAAAAAAAGAACTTGTCATTCTACATCACCAGTCTACTATTTTACAGGTCAATATGCACATATGTATATCTTTTTTAATCTATGCACACAAACAATTCTGTCATTTACATTTTCTTTGCATCAGGTTTCTTTTCCGTTACATCGAATGGTGATTCAATAACATAAAAAAGTAAATGTATAAAAAAAGAATGTCAATACTAACACACAATTGTTATTCTTATAGTGATGTTAATGGATCAAATACACCCAAAATATTAACAGATGGAGTGGAAATAGTTCAACTCACCAGAAACACCAAAAAAAAAATATATATATACATAAATAAAATAAAATGATAACAAAGTAAAATTCAGCTAAGAGTTATCCACCACCGCACAACAGTCACTTCTGTAAGATGATAACAGGTTTTTTTTTTTCTTTTTAAAGCTTGGTACTCAGCCTGTCTCTCACCTCTGTTCATGGCCTGCGATGATAAGCTGGAAGACCCCAACACATGCACCCCGCTTGCCTTCCCAGTACTCAGGGTTCGGATCCAGCCTTTCCAGCACATCAAAGGCTTTGGCCGCATAGTAGAACTGACCCATCTGAGACAGCAAAAGACACATGTTGGCTGGTTTTGAACGGCGACACACTAGTGTATAATCACAAAAAGAATTGAAACATTTTGCACCTGTAAGAGCATACGCATTAGCACACACACACACACACACACACACACTGAATAAAGACACTCCAAGACCAGATGTATACTGAAA
>SDAX010002215.1:10340-22647 GCA_004193615.1 Conus consors
CCATATTAAAGTTCAAGGTAAGAAAAATACTTTTTTTTGTCATGGAATACTAAAATTTACTCCATGGAATATTAATGGTTCGATTTTAAGGTAAACAGGTCTGGTATAGTCACCATGTTGTTATTAATAGCTGTGTACAATTATGCACTTACTCTTTTGTTAAGTTCCTTTTTAGGATGCCCCTCCCCCTCCCACACACTTTCATGTAAACAGCTCAGAAAAGGCTTTTTTGGTTGTCTGGGTTTAATGATAGAGTTCAGTTAGGAAGAAAATCGATATAGCAAGTCATTCCAACCACCTTATTAACCACTTGTACCCTGTCTATATATTCTGTTCACATTGAAAACTGACTCCAAACTAAAAAAAAAACAACAAACAAACAAACAAGAAAGGTATCTTCAGCGATGGGACAATTAAATGTCCTATGTCGTGAAGTCCAAATCAATGCTGCTTTGAGCACCAATCGCAGCACAAATTTCCCAAAGCACACACAAAAAAGAGACTCTTCCCCACCCCCATTCCAAGCTCCTCTGTGTCCAGAACTTTATATATATGCTAAGAGTAACAACAGCTGAAGCAATGAACAAACACAAATTAACATTTATGCAAGACTGGCATAGCTTTTTAATCTGGAACTTTGTTGAACAGAACACACACATGGACAAAAACAAAACCTTACATGAATCAAGGGATTGTAAAACGAACAAAAAGGGCAACTCTTGCTCCAACGATGAGACAATTGCACACTCATAACTCAAATGAATTTGCGGTAAGCTCCAACTGCTAAGCACAAATGTCAGAACTGGGCACTCAGAGCAAGCAAGACGTCCCAAAAAAAGGAAGCTCATAGCGTGCGTAATATATTCTGTGCGCCTGATGCATGCGCAACAACTGGAGAAACACACAACATCATCTATTGAAGACTGGCATAGCATTTTAATCATGAACATCATCAAACACAACACACACTAGAACGCAAAACAGGGAATCTTGGTTTGATTGGTGCAAAACAAATCTTTAAAAGAGCAGAGAACGGCAAACTTTCTGCAAATATAGGCAAGATTAGTAAAGCTAGTGATGGTGATGTCATTCTACTGGCCAGTATGTACTGGCCTTTCAATCTAAGGAAGAAATTGTCAGAAGCACTGAGTGCAGTTTCTGGAAAATCATCTCTGATGAAATGTTCACCAACGGCATGGGTGCACAGGGCTTAATTAACATTCTTCAGTTCAAGGTAAGAGGTCAAGGTCATAGTGAAAATGAATTTTCAAATAAAAGAAAACAAACTTAATGGTATGATGAGCCTGTGTACTAAGTACTGTACCCCATCTTCATCATCTGATGTTCTCTTCATCAACATTCACCATAAACTTTTTTCTTTTTTTTTGCGTATGACCAGATGCATCGCTATTGTATCAGATGTATCTCTATTGTAAATAACTGTATTGCACATGGATGATGGCTCTGAAGCGACTTTCGTATACCTAACAGCAATTATGAACAGGTCTTTTGTCAGTTAAAAAAAAAAGGAAAAGAAAATGGTAATCCAAGCAATGTAATGTTCATACCATTTCCCTGTTGCAAGGTGAATACATTGATGAGGAAAAGGTATGCGAGTATGACCACAGAATCATACATGTGTGCACATGCATGTGCCTGCCCACACACACACAAAAGAAGAGACGGATTACAATACAGACATGTAGCTTTATTGCCAAGTATTCCCCAATCATAAAAATGACAAAAATCTTGTGAAGAAGCTGGTTAAAAGCAAGGACACTGTGTCAAGGACCACGCAGACATGCTACACACACTGTATCAACACTTTCCTTTTTTGTTGGGGTGGGAAGAGGGCTGGGGAGCAGGGGACATGATTAAAAGGTTGAGGTTTTTGTTTTCCAGTTTAGACAACATGTAAACTCAGCCTCTTAATATGGGAGAAATCACAACCTTGCCATGTTTTACAAAGCTAACACATAACCCCAAGCTTAAGACGTTCATCTTTATCTATCCTCTCCCATGCTCAATAAAAATCAAAAGAACACACAAAAGAACAGCAACAGAATCAGCAAAAATATCAATTGTAGCAGTACTAGTAGAAATACAACATTCAACCATAAAACAATATATAATAAATATAACAGAACTTCAATAAAATTCGACAACTTGAATCTTGTCCTATCTATGAATCTGTACCAGTCAGACCTGGTTCCTTTCAGGAAAATGAACTCCCATGTCCATGTTGAGAATGGTGAAACTGGACAAGAAAGACTGTGAATAAAATCTGGAAGCTTTTGAAAATGATGCCTCTTGATTATGAGTTTCCTTTCACCAAAACTGCCTGTATTAGGTGATATAGCTAATGAGGGACATACCAATCCTTGGAGAACAAATTAAGGATGATAAAGCGTTTTAAAGACCAAACTCTGCGCTTTAAAGACCAAACTTTCACCACCGAAACAAACCTGTTCCACCTTTGGTGCAGTGAAAAAAGGAAAATGTGCCTGTAGACAAGACCACTACAGACAAAAACCACTGCAGAGAGTTACCAGCTCCCACAGCAACAAGCCACATGGGATGTTCACTGTGAGGGCAGTGTCATGATATTTTGTGACACTTGAGATTCAATACAGTGTGATAACCAAACAATTCTCTCGCAGCCATTTGAAATGGTGAACATACATGAGTCGGTCTAAGTTGTACACTTTGTTTTCATTAAATCAAGACCGACATTATTAACCATTTTTCTGTGGCCTTATCAATGGTGGTAACAATCACCATTTTGTGTTACCTGTAAGCGAAAAATGATCTTTCAATAATATGACTCATTGGATGTATATAATACGCAAAATACTTCAAGCTGATCTAAACTTATCTCCTCTGGACACGTTCGTATTGAAATACAATGCATGATTCAACAAAGCCTGGAGAAAAAAAGCAACACTGAATGATATCAAAATGGAATCCACAATGTAAGCCTGTAGACATCAAAACCAACCTTTGAAATATGCAGGGTGTGAAGACCAGAGGGTGGAATAAAAGGTCTTAAAACCAACTTGTGAATGATCCCCCATCCCCATCTATTCCACTGATGTGGCCCACTATCAGTTTGAGCATTAAGCTGCAAAGCAGTACCATTCCCCCATCCCCAACTCTCCCAATGGACTTTTGAAGGGCGTATAGTTGGACTTGCAAGTTTTAAGCCAGAGAGCTGATAGTGGTGAGTTCAAGCCCCTAAATGCACCCTCTCCGACCATCCCGCAGTGACCAGGTACCTGATTCAGTTCTGGGAAGTATAAGGAGACTGAAAGGGAGGGATGGGCTGCACCTCCTGAATACAATGCCCAACACATACTGAAACTAATAGTCCACAGTTCCTAGTCACAGGGATTTGGAACATTAACCTAACCACCCTACCCAACTCTTTTCCCTGCAACCTAAAGCGGCAGGCTTTCCTCTTTGCCACAATGTTTATGGGGTCAGGGCTCCGAGTATCAGCATGGTCAAGGTTCCTGTACCCTGTGGCTCTCGTCCACATGAACAGCTTATAAGGGCCATCTTGAATCGGGTCCCAGTTCAGCAGCAGCAGAAAAGGGGGAAGAAGAGGATTGCAGTGTTCAAGGATTCTTCTCCCCCACCACCCCCAAAGTGTCTATCTCCCAAAATGGATGTGGCCTGTAGGAGGTGGGCCTCTATACAGGAGCATGAAGACAACTGTGCAGTGACCCTGAATACCACTAATAGTCGACAATATTTAGACTGCCACACAGAACTTATCAAACAACTTTTTTACTTGAGTGCAGGTGTTCAGTCTGAGAACAACTATTGACTCTTGTCCTGTAAAACTGTTTTGGTCAATGGTGACTTGCATAGAATAAAAGACAGAATGAGTTCTCTTAATGACTGCATTCTGAGAGAAAAAAAATTCTCCATCTTTGAAACAGGTCTTGGTCAGAGGCAAATCCTTACACATCTTTGTGTATGTTTATCCTGTATTTCAGCAATACAATCTAAGTCTTGCCAAGAAATATTCATATCTCCAACAACTAAAAAAGAATTGCTCACCTAGCCAGTCAGATTGAAGAAGGACACCTTTGAAACTTCTCTGCATTTTGAACTTAAATATTAAGTACTGACCTCAAACTTCCTGTGTTCAAAAATTTTATCAGTCCAATTAAGCATGCTGGCGGTGGGAGCTTCTTTGAAGGAATGCAATGACACAATACAGTCTGCAAGCACTATTATTTAAGAGACAAAGGCAGCCTTACCATAAAACACATCACTATCCTCTCACATTCTGTAGAAAAATATGCTAGTGAACTTCCTACTTAAACTTGAACAGCTTAACTCACTCAGGGTCAAAACACTGAGTAAAATTTATCATGAGAAAATTTTCAAAACTGTTCTATCTATTACAGACTGGCCATCCTTTATGGATTATTCACCTAGTAAGTTGTGACATGCATTAACCCATTTCTTCCCATGCACGCTTCATGCGTGCATTCACATCAGTCAAGCTGTTTTGATTGCAAAACAATTAACTGCATCAGTTTTGGTGTTAAGACATTGCAAATAGAGTTGCCTACCCTTGTTCACGTGATTTTTTTCATTCCAGCCATGAATTCTTTTTGACAGAAAAGTCATTCGTGAGCAACTGCAAAAAGATGGCCGCAAAAGCTGGAGATGAAATTCAACGAGTGTCATTTGTTTTCTAAAGCCATTGTTTACTTGATGATTACATTATTGGATAGTTCAATGTCTTTGGAGAAACCTGTAAGAAATGATTTTTGTGGCAGTAAAAGTTTCCATGCAACTTTGAACAGAAATAAAACACCTCTGTGCATGCTTCAGGCATCCATGGGAACAAGAGGACTGTGGACTCTCACTGATCCGACAAGATACATTGTTCAGTTTGAACCATATATTGGTGCTCATATGGGTTAAAATTATGGCCATTTGGGTCTTGGAGCGACAGTAGTCATGGATTTGATGTCTGGGCTTTCCAAGCATACATACCACTTGAAATTTGACAATTTTTTACATCACTGCCACTGCTGACTGAGTTAGCTGCCAAGAGATCTTGGGCAACTGGAACCAGCAGGAGAAACAGAGTGGGCAACTGTCCACTTTGAGACGCAGCTTGATTTGCAAAAGAACCCAGAGGAACTCTTCACTTAACACGACAGGTGCAGTTATGTGCTGGTGGTGAAACAGAATGACAATGTGGTGACCATCGCAACAAACAGTGATCATGTCAATCCACTTGCTCAAGTTCGACGATGGTCAGCAGCACAGCGCCAGTTTATCAACATTCAGCAGCCACACCTTGTCAGGATCCACAACACAACAGTGGAATGAGTCAACAGGGCAGACCAGAATATCAACAAGCATCGCATTTCCATGCAAACAAAGAAGTGGTGGTGACCGCTTTTCGTCCATACTGTGGATATTGCGATGCAGAATGCTTGGTTGTTCAGAACGCCTGCTTATGATGCTGAATCTCCCTTCAGGAGGCGTGTGGTGAAGTCTACCTGACGTGAGATGCTGCCATTGTCCTGCCAAGAAACCCTTTTCAACAAGCCCTTCCTACTGTCCAACGAGTGCCAAACTAAGTTCCGTTCGATGGGTATTGGGCATTTTGCAGCTGCTTCACAGACAACAA
This sequence comes from Conus consors, assembly GCA_004193615.1. Taxonomy (NCBI): domain Eukaryota; kingdom Metazoa; phylum Mollusca; class Gastropoda; order Neogastropoda; family Conidae; genus Conus; species Conus consors. Next base: position 16,003 of record SDAX010002215.1, read on the forward strand.
AACAATGCGCACTGTGCCACAAGAACACTCGGAAAATCTGCCTCAAATGCACAGTTGGTGTGCACAACCAGAGCTTCAATACCTTCCATGGCATCCAGTAGTGTCTGTTTATTTGAAAGCCACTTAACAGCCAATTTTTGCAACACTATGTGTGAAGGTGTTGTTTTTGTGTGTGCGTGTGCGTGCGCTTGCGTACATGCGCGCATGTATGTGTGTGTCTGTTGTGTGAGCGTGTACGCATGAGACAAGTAATAGATTGGATTGATTGCCTACTAACATTATTACAATGACAAACAATTACTATTACTGGATTTGTCTGCACTGCAACTGAAGCGCCTATTTTCATTTTGATTTACCTTATTTGTTTACCAACGATTTATTGTTCAAAATCAAGGACTGTGTCAATAAATAAAAGAGAGGATGCTGTCAAACAAAATCAGTGCTATTTTGTATATTGTATGTGCAAAGTGTACATTTTAGTATGAACAGAACATGTATGGTCTTGTTCCCATGCACACTTGAAGTGTGCAATGTGAAAATCACTTCACGTTCCCTCTCATTCCCATGCACGCTTCAGGTGTGCGTCTTGTAAAACTTCCTCCGAATCTTTTTCTCTGTGTTTTATGCAAATATCCATGCTATTGGATTTATAATCAAAACCTAAAAAGATCACAAAAATTTCAGAAATTATTTTCTTGGGAAGATATGAGTTAAGCAAAGCAGTGAGCAACTTAATGCCAAAAAGATTTTTCATTATTTAGGAGGAGGTTAGATGAACACACACACACACACTATTGGCTGAGAAGCCATGAATGATGTGTGACAAAATTTATATTGGCTGTACTTAAAAGATTTAAAATGACACTCTCATTACTGATCCAAGTTTGCAGCTCTAGACAATAGATTCTCTTTTCAAACTATCAAAAAAAAAATTTTTTAAGTATTCAAACACTCACAGTGACTTTTAAAACTTAAAATATATACTTGACACATACTTTTACACTAATAAAACACAAGCATTGAAAAAGAAAAGAGAATCATGTTTTTGTGTGGTTAACCCCATTCTTACAAACCCCTTACATTTTACCGAGTGAAAGTATACACTATAATATCAAGTCAACAAACAAGTCAAGTCTCCTCTATTAAGGGTTCTGGAAAAAAAAAAAAAAAGCAAAAACCACCATACTAGTTGGTGTAGAACAAAATTATTCCCCACAAGGAAAAAAAAAAGATTCATATCACAATTATGATCAATTTCACTTTTGCCACATGTTACACACACAAAAAAAACATCACGAATAATGGGGGGGGAAAAAAAAAACCACCATCACAACATATCAGCACAAAGCATTTACACTGAAAACTAGGAGTAAATGAGAAGGTTGCAAACTTGCTGCCACGTAAGATGAAACATTGATATAATTATGTAACCATTCTCTGTGATGCACGGAGTTGGACTGCACCAGTCCTTGGCGTCCACCTGGAATCCCCCACTGGCCGTGGTCCTCCCATAGCTGGAATACTGAGACCTCTCTATGACACACTCCACAACACCCCCCACATACAGCACGGCTCCCAGGGCAACTACAGTAAAAGTTCCTGTAATTCTTCAATGTACCGCCTCCTTCCCCCTCACTGTAGAATTTCAAAAATCCAACACGCAAAATTTTTGTTACTGCAGAATTTTACCCCATCCCCACCCCTTCAAAGTGTCGAGTCCTAGTTTAATAGCTCCCCTTTATCTTCATGTGGTTGACTGAGCCCAATGAAAAGAAGTAACTTTTTGTTGGCAGAGCTCCAATTAACGACATGGACACACATGGGGACTTTCTTATTTCAAAACTTCCATTAAAAAATGGTGCAATTTGACCCAAATCTGCCCGTCAAATAGTACTTCATCCCCTTTGCAGTCCAACCTTGTAAAGAACACCTTTTTGTACAGCTTCTGCCAGTCCCATTCACTTTCACAGCATAAATGATGAGGCACCACATTAGAACATGACATTTTGCCTTCAGCAGGGCAGGCAAAACAGTGACTGCCCATTCATGCGAAAAAGTTAATGCAAGATTTCGAGATGTCAAGAGTCATCTGTTAATAATCAATACTGATCTGCACCTTGCAGATTCCAACACCAAATTTTACCCATAATTTGTTTTCTTTTTTATTTCCCAAAAATAATTTTCCACGGTTTCTGATGCTGGCATCTCTGTGACAATCATGCAAAAGTGGGAGTCCTAATATTAATAGAGACTGGGAGTCCTTGGAGACGAATCCACTTTCTGATGAAGGGGAAAAAGGTTACTGGAAGAAAAAAAAACCCTCTTAAAAGGATGCTAGTATATTCAAAGGACCACCTAATCACCCACCACCATTAACCCCCTCAAACTTCAGACAAGTGAACTTCTGCATCATTCATGACAGCAGCGTCAACACTTTAAAAGAGAAATGGAACCCACCTTATTAGATTCAACTTTATAAATATCTGAATGGAGACAGTCTTACCCCTTTGAAACTATGAGCTAGAGGTATGGATACAAACGAAAGTCTTTGTTTCGACAAACCAGACTCTGTTCTAGGTGTCAATCATCATTAATAAATGGCATACAGGCTATATCTTGAATCCAAACACAACACCCAAAGACTAATGTAGCCACGGGTCTCGTACTTCTAAAATCAAACCATTCCAAAAATGCTGCAGCAGATAAAACCAGCAAGCACTGTACAAGGAAGGCAACACATCAACACCTACTACATCATTGCAAAGCGAATCAATGTAAATTACACAAGTACAACAGAACTGATGTTTGGGAACACTCAGTTTTATGGAATTTCGGATGGTAATTTTCACTCGCTCATGAACAGAAACCAAAACAGTGATTGCCGCTTCCCATTGGCATGCAAACAAGCGGGAGAGGGACCTACACCCCACAAAATGCCCCTTATTTGTTGGTGCTGTTCATGCCTTCTAAAAGCTATGTAAAGTCCTGTTCAAAACGGAATGGCAATTTCTTTGCTCCTGTGAGTGTGTGCATGTGCTTGCATGTGAGCGTGCGCATGTTCCAAAGGTGTTGGAACAAATGACTTGATAAGTGAATGTTCATGTGTACCTGCACATGTAATGTTCAGTAGCCTTCACCATGTTGTATTGATCTCTGTGCGTTGTTCTGATTTTACAATGAATTCACATGTCAATGACTTCTCAGACTTCTCTTTCTGACACTGTGTGCTGAAAATAGCCTCACATTATGTAGCAGAGTCAAGTGGCGCAGCATAACACACGATACCTGCAAATCCTTTGAGAATGGTTAAGAGACAACAAATCATCGGCGCCAGAGATCGTAAGAAAGGCTCGTCTACTGTACCATCAATTATGTACCAATGTCCATTCTGTCCCCAAGTATGTGCTTCTTGGATTGGACTAATCAGCCATACCTGGGCCCGTCAATGAAAGCTCCTCATTCATGGTGCCAACATCATCAGCACTGACGGTCAACCCACAACTGGTCTGTGTATGGCGTTTTGTACCTTCCACAGTGATGTACTGACCTGCATCTGTTGTTCTCTATCTTCCACAGTGATGTACTGACCTGTGTCTGTTCTGTATCTTCCACAGTGATGTACTGACCTGTGTCTGTTGTTGCTCTGTACCTTTCGCCCTGTTGTACTGGCCTGTGCAAGTCGTTTTGTATTTTTCAATGTTTTGTATTGACCCGAGTGCGTTATTCTGCCTTCTTCATTGTGTTGACCTGTGCGCGTTGTTTTGAAACTTTCACTCTGTTGTATTGGCAAGTGTCCACTGTTTAGAATCTTTCACTGTGTTGTACTGACGTGCGTGTTGTTCATCTTTTACTGTGATCCATTGACCTGTGTGAGTTGTTTTCAATCTTTCATCCTATTGTATTGACCTGTGTGAGTTGTTTTCAATCTTTCATTCTGTTGTATTGACCTGTGTGAGGAATCTTTCATCCTGTTGTATTGACCTGTGTGATTTGTTTTGAATCTTTCATCCTGTTGTACTGACCTGTGTGAGGAATCTTTCACCCTGTTGTAGTGACATGTGTGAGGAATCTTTCACCCTGTTGTATGTACAGTATTGACCTGTGTGTCGTTTCTTACCTTTCACTGTCTTGAACTGACAACATTAAGCCACAGACACCACAACTTACGTGCCTGTGTTATAGAGAAGCGTAAACTGCCATGCCCATCTACTGTTCAATATTCTACGATTCTAGCCTTTTTTCAAACATTATGCAATGGCATTTAATGATGGGAATGCTCACAATGAAGCAGACAAAAGCAACAGGATGACTGGATTTCATGGACACTTAAGTGCAGTAACACTGGACTGAAACGCAGTAACACTGGACTGAAACGCATGAACACAGGACTTAGAATTGGCACCTTTGCAGGTTGGCATCATTTCCCCACTTGGTGTCTGAATTTTCAAAAGGACGCTCAACAGAAACAAGAGTTCAGTTGACCACCTTTACTTCCCGCCACAGGACTTGGTGGACCTGTCTGCTATTGATACTGCAAGCAACATACAGTAGGGAGATGGGAAAAGGATATGTCTTACTACCGACTGATCACCCAACTTCTTTAGAGATAGATCTAGATCTATTTTGAAACTGGACAAAAGGACAGTGGAGTGGATGTGAGCATTTCTAAAAAAAAAAAAGAAAAAAAAAGAAAAAAAGAATGATAATAACAATGGAATCTCCCAATACCAATCTTCTGGGATCTTATATTTTATATGGATTTCAGAGGGAGCGAACTTTTCACTGCAATGTGAATCTACAGACACAGCAACATGATGTTCTAGCAGAACAAGTCATTAACAGGCAGGTGTCTCTGTTGGGATGTGAATCTACAGACAAAAAGAAACGATGTTTCAGCAGACCAATTCGTCACAGGGCAGGCATCTTTGTTAGGGTGTGAATCTACAGAGGCACAATGGTCCAGAGGAGCAAGTCATCAAAGGAGGGGTGTTTTTTCATCAGCGAGTCGGTCTTCAGAGGTCTGACTAAAAGCTGTGTGGCAAATCACAATGTGAACAACCTATCAGTGGAGGAGTGTTGGGAGGAGACAGCAATAATACAGTGCAACAACTTACAAATATTGCACACTGCTGACTAGAGAGACTGGGTTTTGCTTTTGATAGGGAAAATATACAAGTCTGAGAGACCTTTCCAGTCTCAAAAAGATTTGAGCAGCATTATAATCAGCTTTTCACAAGACCTTAAATTATGAGAGTCACTTTTACCCTCTGTTCAAACTCTGGGGAACGTTTAAGAATCTGGGGGAGTAAAATCATAACCTAAAAATGAATTCAAAATACAAATTTCAAGCCTTTACATGTAATATTTACTGTATAGTGTACTGTGGCATTTTTGCAAGCATTTTTTTCCCCACTTCCATACTTGCCCAGAGTATAGAAATAATCTCATCGCATGAATAGCACCAGATGAATTCTTCCAGCTGCTTTACAGCAGAGGAAGAAACGAAATTGTTGATGTTCTCTCTACACCTCTCATTGCATATTTTTGCGTCAGGAGTCTCACCGTGTGTTCCTCGTGAGCTGGCTTACCAACAGGTGAACAGTTTATTGTGATGGTGCATCATGAAGAGTCCTGCTTTATTCCAAAGATTCAGCAAGTGCCTCTTCAATGACAGCAGTAGTTCATGTCTTTCTTTTGGACAACCATTTTAACACCAACATCCTTCAACTTTTCAGCTGGCATTGTATGTGCAGTCGCAATTAAGCAAATATTCTTGTTTCCACTAGGGAAAAGAACTCTAGAACAGAACTTCCTATTAAAATGGCGACTGTAGTTCAGTGATCAGGAATGTTTTCTACGGTGCTGACTGGTGAAGGAGAAAAGGGCACTGTCAACATGACTCTGGAAAACAATGCTCCTCGTCTTGGCATCACTGTACATCATTCACGCACATGTGTTATGAAAAACACCGATTACCTGCTGCCTTGAAAGTTCTTGACATACAGGGTTTGCCTTGACCAATAATTACTGGCGTTCTTCTGATTCAGATGGCAAAATACCACTGAAAATATCTGCCATCGGCACTGGCTACCCATTCAATGCAAGGTCCTTGGAAATGTCACCACAGGATCTGGGGAGACCTCAACAGGTATCACGGACTGTCCCACCCACTGCAGGATCAGTCCAAAGGGAAACTTGGAATGGAGAATTAACTCCCCTGACCAGGGGGACCATTCCCTTCAGACAGCTATTCATATGAAGCGAAAGCAAAAGAGATATGAAAAGGATCCTACCTACCAAAAAAGGTTTTTAAAGTGTAGAGGTTTTGACAGGCTGCTGGCTGAACTTACTTCTCTATTCCTACCCTATCAGTGGGCACAAAAACATTTTCATCAGGGACACAACACTGAGCAACTGACAGCCCAAGCAGGAGCAGATAGGACACTGGCTGGAGTTACTAAATACACTGCCTTTCTCAGCAGAGATATTTGTTTATAACAACATACCTATTATTAACCCTCGCAAATGAAACATGAAATAAAGATCAATCCTTTCCATATCAATAAGATCAATCTTACCATAGGCATGATCTGGGTGGGGTTTTTTTTTGTTAACAAGGTGCTTCAACTATTCTGCCAAATCATT
>SDAX010002268.1:3789-15205 GCA_004193615.1 Conus consors
GGGGGGGGGAGAGGAATAATTCAAAAAGGTGGAGAAAAGGAAACTTAGGGAAAAAAGGAGAAATCACCCATACAGAATAAACCAAATGAGATGGTGTCGTCTCATATTGAATATTATTCTTCCCTTATAGAAGCATGATTGCATGTGGTTAATTTGAATCTTGTACAGATTTCAGATGATGACTAGGTTCATCCACAGAGATGGTTTACACATGAAATATACAAGATAGAATAAGAAAAATCACAGATTTTATTGTCTTTATTGATACATAATTCGATGTCAACAACATTGCCTTCTCACTTTCTAATGTTTAAAAAAAAAACTGGGGAGAAAACTCAGGAAAGCAGAATATATGGCAGCACAAAGGCAACTTTTTACCAAAAAAAATCAACAAAGGTATTTTCACTCATCTCCTAAAAGGGATGCCAGGAACCTACCTTTTTACAATCAAGCAACCATTAAAGCGCAATTTGACAGCCAAAAAGGATATGATGTAACAAAAATCATTCCCATTTTCAATGACATCCAATCATTGTATATCTCACCCAGGAACAGTCTCTCACGTCAATAATATTTTTTTCACAGCAACCATTCTTCACACCAATACCAATTTCACAGAAAAGACCTGGACCTCCAATATTTATTGACTGGTTCAAAGTTTTCATGGAGATATATAATTAGAAAAGACTCGACAGGTGTAAGCCAATGATAAAGACATGATCAACCATCAAAAAGTGACATCTACAGCAAGTGATTAACACAAAGGGTCAAATGAGATTTTTTTAAAAAATCCCATAATGCACTGCTCAGAAAAGGTTGGGAATATCAATCCATTAGAAAAATTGTGTATACACCAGTCACTTGGTTTTTACACAAGGGCATGTGTACATGCAATAATAAAAGAGTAAGAAAAATGAAATAAATTGTGCATGTACATAATTATCAAATTGAAACAATTAGATTTACAAAAAAAACAAAAACAAAAAAACAATAATAAACACTTCAATCTTTATCTTAAAACATCCATACTTTTCTTTTTCAAATTGATCAATTAAAGACCTTTTCAGAAAGTTACAGTAATATGGATATTTTGAACGGCCCCAAGTCATAACCGATTCAAAATTGGGTCACACTGAATTGGTGCATGTTGTCTTCCAATGCTTGTTCAGACAAAGAAAAAAAATGTAAAATTATCCTATTTATTTTCAAAATGGACCAATTACTATGCAATGATATTCATAAGACCTTTATAATATAAAAAAAATAATAAATAAAAAATAAACCCAAACTGACAACCAAAATGTTTCAAACAGCACACTTTCTGCTTCTACTGTTGCTGAGGTACAACACAGTTCTGCATTTCTGGGACAGCTTAGTGACCTTGAACATCCAGTCATTACATTTTCTTTTTTTTTTCCTGTTTGTCCCTTCCATACTTCTTTGTGGTAGGGGATATCACATCAGAGCAGCAGAAGAATTCTTTACATTTCACACTTGTGCATGCATCAGTGTCCTCTCACAACACACATTGATGTGCTCTGACTTGCAGTCAGAATATACCAAATGTGTACCCTCATACATGCATGCACTCAAACAGATGTGCTCTAACAGAGGGAATGCTTGAAATGGTAACTCTCCTTCACATAAATATATGCATGTATGGTCTCTCACTCACAAAGGGAATGCACGAAATATAAACACACTTCCATTTCCATGCTCTCACTCGCAGAGGGAATACATTTAATGTGCACTCTCATACTAAAGAGAAAATACCTGAAATGTGTATTCTCATTCACACAAGCTCGCTTGCTAGCAGACGGTATACATAAAATGCATAACTCACCAACGCACCTGCCACAAAGCACCAGATTAATTTGAGGGCGGCAGGTGACAAATCTGTAAAAGCTGCTTAATATTACACATCAAAATACAACTCGTAGGTACATACACCACCTCCTGCAATGAAACAGAATATACTAACTGCCATAATTAAAAAAGCCTGTAAGCTGTAAGCCAGTAAGCAAGCATACTGCTGTTTTTCTTCCTGCTGCTGCCCCTGCTCCTCCACCAGTTCATTTTCTGTCAAAATAAATCTTGTCACACTCTCACTCCTAATGCATTCAATCCATGCGTCGAGAAACAAGCCAAATAGAGTTGTCTCGTTTTAACAGGTAATAATATGATTTTCATTTTCCCTAATGATCTTAGTACCATGTTTAGATATTTACGCCCTGGCTCTTTGGGCTGGAAGGGGTTTCAGGAAAAGGCAGCAGTTTTTATGTCTACTTTTTCAACTATTTATCACACAAAGTCACAAATATAACTTTTTTTTTCCTATCTTCTTCCAGTCTCTTGCGTCTTTGCCAGTTTGAAGTTGTGGACCCTGGTCTTAGCATCAGCAACTGCACTGTCTTTCAGAGGGGTCCACAATCAAATGGTGGAAGGATTTGCCTGCAGAGCTGACAATCACCACTTCAAACCACCCATGAAGTCAGATTTTTTCCCTGCTTGAAAACCCTTCTGTTCATCCAGAGTATGTTAAAGGTGGCAGGAGAAGAATGGGTGTCGCCTTCCATCATCCAATGCCGTGGACCTCTTAACAGTTCACAGCCCCCACAGCAGTTGAGCAACGGAAAACTTTTGAGTGTCTTTCACAGAATAATTTCCATAAATGCAGATTGTGGCATCCCTGACACCTAAAAATATCTGTTATAACCGCAAAGCGCAGAATTCCATAAACTTCAAACCTGCATCTTGGAAGTTGTGAAACTACAGCCAAAATACACTGTCAAAATTGAGGCGTTCCGTAAGTACATTCCACCTTGAACTGACCCATGGGTAGGTATATAGCAAATCATACACATCTATAGTGTCTCAGTTCTGTCAAAATTGTGTGGTGTGAAAAATACTCCCCATGAAAAGGGACCCTCTGATCGCTTCTGACGGACACAAAAGCTAAGAACATTCAATGGTCTACATTTTTTTGGTACCAGTTTTATAGAGCCTTTTAAATGAAAAAAAAACAGACTAGCTTTCTGGCCAATGTTTTTAGAAGCTATTGGATGTCCAGATCATTTGTCTTCTCTATAATCTGCCTCTGCCTTCTGTTAAAGTTCTGCTTTCTGTTAAAGTTCTAATTCATATCTGTTCATCTCTCAAAGTCAACATCAGATAGTAAGTATCCTTTATACCCAAGTAACCATCACACCTTCCATTTTATCAAATTGTGGACAATCAAACATCAACAGCACTTCTTTTGGCAATCTTAAATCAGCATAACTTCTCACTTCTCCACTTGTCTGAACTTGGCCTCAAGTTGTGTGCTGACTGTGTGCCATTTTGTCGTGTGCACTCTTTAATTCACAGTTCCGTCTGCCAGTTGTGACAATGCTCAAGGAAAAGACAAAGAGCTTCAGATACCACAATAATATTGAAATCATATCTACTCATGGCAGACTAATACTCCTCCACTGGACTGGTCCACAAATATGGTGTTATTTCTGTTTTGAACTGGGGAAAAAAAACAAAACAGGTATACCTGTCTTCCAGGCGTTGAGCTAGCAACTGCAACAGGACAGATATATCTATCTTGCAGGCATTGAACGGGTTAAATGCACACATGAAACCATAGTAAGCTTTGCCATTTCTCTTTTGTGACAACCCTATGTACCAAAAACCACACTTGCATTTGCTGGGAAAAGTCAACTCATATGAGCTCTCTCTGTTTTGCAGTCAACTCACAAGAGCTCTCTCTGTTTTGCAGTCAACTCACAAGAGCTCTCTCTGTTTTGCAGTCAACTCACAAGAGCTCTCTCTGTTTTGCAAGTAAAAGAATACTGAAGGAAAAAAAAAAGCCTTCTTAAGACTTGTCACAAGTCTGAATTTCCTTGGCTTGGGCCTGCTATGAAACAGATATAAAAGATATATACCATTTTGTGCGGTTAGGGAGGCAGTGATATGAAGTCAGTGAGGAAAAGGGTATACAAATGGAACAGAAACATATTCATCTCTAGGTTTAACTCTCTCATACAACACAAAACTTTCACTTTTTCAGCAATAAACAAGAATAGGGGGGAAATAGCACAGTTTATCTCTCAGGCACATCAAAAGCTACTGGAGTTCTCTGGAACAAATGTACACACATCTATATATACATTTCTTGGAATATGATTTTTTCTTGGATTATCCCTCAATTCTTAAGCAATTCTGATATGATACCAACAACAAATACAAAATAAGGATAATAATTTTTGAGTTGTTTGGGAGATACAAAAGAATGAAAAAAACAAAATGATATCAAGTTTCACAATGACAAAAAAAAAAAAAAGAAGAAAAAAAAGAAAGAAATACTGATAGTTGTTAGACGTGGAACAAAAGGAAAGAAAGAGGACAAAAAATAACAACACAAAATGTTCAGTGATTTTCCTACAACTCTATCAACAATGCAACACACAACTACCACAGACTCGAACAGAAGAGTATCAGTATCCCTCATTGACACCACAAAACACGAGAAGTTGATAATGATCTCAACATGTATTGCACAAAGTGTAAAACACAATAATACAGTAAAACAAAAACTTGTAGGTCAGCCACACAGTTTCTGCTGACTGATCAGCTTCACGCCGTAACTATTCCTCGTTCCCCACTTCTTCAGTATTTTTTCAATGATTTCATTTTTCAAGTACTGATAAGACAAAATAAAACAAAAGTTCAATCTTCATTCTTTTTAAAATGGCAAGATCTAGTCTTTTATGAGCCTTGGGGAAAAAAGTTCTGATCATGAATCAAACAGAACATAAGGTTTCGGCCCCCAAGCCCCACCCCACCCATATGTTCAAGTTCTAGAGCTATGATTGTAGTCCAGCAGGGTTTTTTTTTTTTTTTTTAAAGGCTGTCACCAAGTTGAAGCAGGGGTGGAGGAGGCGGGAGGGGAAGACCATCCAGAAGACAAAGAACGAAGACAATACTCATGTGCAATAGATAGATAACATGGTAGGTAATTACTGATGCCTTTAAGGCTGACATAACAATGTTGTGCTAGGCCTATGAGTTGTTCTGCTTCATTCATCATCCCCAGATTAAAAAAAAACAACTTAAAACAAAATTCATATGAAAACCTTTAAATGCAGCAAAAGAAAAGTAATAAAAGCCAATGGGGAAAACTGCTGCACATGGGCAGCTCATGTCCCACCCTGGACAGAAAAGGTCTCACTAGCTGGTCATCAGATTTATGAAACAAACCAACCCTGGTATGTTTAGAACAGTCAATGAATCGGTCACAGAGTCGGACAGACATGTAATCCGTCCGGTCATTGTCTTCATCAACATGACCACTTGCTACAGTCCCATTAATCACACAAACACCAGTTGCTGGACAAAAGACTTGCCTAGGGGAGAAACACACAAAACCTGTGTGCACGTCTGTAAAAGCAAATGAACTAAATCAAACAAATTAAAAGTTACCTTCATACGTAACTGACTGAACTTCATGGCACAGTAAATGCTGATGAAGAGATCCCTGAAAACTACATGAAACTAGTAAACTGAACAGAAACGAGAACAATGAAGGAAACTAATTCCTGACTCGGGCAAAATGCAACAGTTGGCAACAATCAAGTAATCATAACACTGCGTTCTCAGGATCACAGGTTCAAGACCTCATAGCACCCGGTGTGTAAAGTGTGGGGAGGGATTTTTCCCACACTTCAGGTAAACCTGAATACAGCTGTTAGTGACTGAACTCCTTCTGTGTGCATATATACACACAAAAGATCATATACTTGAATTAAAGATCTTGCATTCCCTGCCTGCATGTAATTGTCATTGGCAGCAGAAATAGTATGCACCAAAATACTGGGAAATAGCATACACACCAATTTTTGACTGAAATGCCTTAGTGAACACCAACATCACTGTTCCTGTGTCTGTCTCAGTACCCATACGGCCTACCAATTATGGAAAGATACAATATCAAACTAAAACTCCTGCTGTCATAAGTGATAACTCTCATCAGCTGTTAACTCCCATCCTGGGAGTCTTTTTTGCCAACTCAAACTGGTACTGTCTGACTGAGAATGGGCATCAAAAGGATGGGTATGAAATGTGCACCACCTGCACTATAAAGACCCTCCCAATACACACTTCCTCCTTCAAAATACTTGTTTTTCCGGAATATTCTAGTCTTCTGAAACATTTTAGTCTGTTCACACTGGACTGTGCTCCCAATAGAGACTCCCTCAACTCAAAAGATCTATTTTACTGGAACATTTAAGTCTGTTAACATGAGACTTAGTTCCATGTAGGAACTCCTTCCATGAAAAGACTTTGTTTTCTGATGAGTTTAGTCTGGATTTGTATGGACTCCTTCCATGAAAAGACTTGGTTTTCTGATGAGTTTAGTCTGGATTTGTCCATACTATATTTACATCCCAACAGACACTCAAAGGAGCCAATTTTCAAGGATTTCTTGTGACGCACATGTTCTACCGTATACTAAAAGGAAATATAATGCGTACAATCTTATGTACATCACACACCCTACCCAAACAACTTCATTTCACTGTTTCAGCTACTTCATCTTGTTTTGTTTTTGTTTTTTAACAAAAACAACAAAGATTTTATCTACAAGGATTCAAGAAAAAAAAGCATACTTCTTGTGCTCTTTTTCTGTACACCATTACCATGAATACTGTTAGCGAGAGCGTTTCATATTGCCAACAACAGTTTACAAGTTCCATGTTTTTTGGTACAAGGATAGTGTTGTTAGGCGACTTAAATCAACATTAACATATAATGATGACAATTTGCACAAGCAAATCAAAAAAATACAAATGACATATAAGCAAATAACAAAAAAACAAAGCAAAACAAAAACAAAAAACCATGAATACACATAACAAAGCCAAAACTAAATACTGATTTGTGTTAGAGTGGTACAAACTACTCTGTCACCATGAGCAATTTGATTACAAAATACTTAATAGCAGCACGTCTCCCCACAATACCAAAATGCCACTTTTGCCCACAACATTAAAAAAAAAAAGCCATTTGCGTCTGCAATATCAAACCATCAAAACATCTGTACACAGATTCAAAAACGAAAGAAAAGCCTTCAGTTCAACACGGTGGTATATTTCATCAAGCCACACCTACCTCACCACATGTTTCTCAAATGTTTCATCCCAGCATCAGTCATGCCTGAATGATACAGACACCTACAGTGTTGGTCAACAACAGTACTAGTCATGAAACCAGAGCAACACCCTCTGAGACTCACCTACTACATGGATGACATTCAATGCATAGTTCTAGCCTTCCAATGCCATAGCACACCTGATGCTAAGGAAAAGGAACCTCCAAGGGCTGAAAAATTCCTGTTGAGACTAGAACCTCATCCTCCCATTCTTCACTGCTAACCACTGAACCTTAAATGACTGCATTCTACTGTCAGGGAAAACCTTTCTCCAAGAGGCATCAGCCTAACTAACTGAAAATCCTGAGGACATTTTCTGGTCTACTATCCAGCACATACACAACCCTGCTAACTTTATTAGAAAGGAAGATAAAAAAAAAAATATGGCTGGGGAGAGCGCTGGGGGTTGGAGGGGGCTCCTGAAATCATAGTGGCCGTTAGTGATTAGCATGGCCGGGGTCTAAAGCAAAACCATGCTTGTTAAACCAATTCGATAAAACCTGTGCAATGTGTTGGGTGTTGGTACAGTGGCAGGCCAACCGTTAATTTTACTTCCTTTCCTCTTCTCCCCTGTCCTCCAGGCCTTTTCCGATCATCTTTACTTGTTAACCCTCTTGCATTCACTCCAGTTGGTGATATAAAGAACAGACTCTACCAATTCAAAGCAGCTCAAATCATCTGCTTCCTCACCATACTCACAGATGGTTTTTCCATCAAGTACTGACTCAGCCTTGCTGCCGTTTCTGTGAATGAGAATTTCCAAGGAAAATTTGGCACAACCAATGAAACGCTAAAGTCTGCAGAAAGATGAATATAAGGGAAAATTTACAGTACAGATATGTGAAAGCAACAAGGTTAAAGCAATGACAGAGATCATGACTGACTGTGACTGCCTTTAGAAAGAATAAACACAAAGAGCAAGTGCACATGATACTGTATTCCAATCAAAACATACTTGAGTCAAGAATGAACCACCACACATGGGGGAGGTGTACTTCATTCATACTTCACAGAGAACATTCTATAAAGCTTTATATACACCAATCACCACCCTGACACCACTTTTCCAACCAGAAATCCAACAAAACAAAAGACGAGGCAGTATAAACTGCTTTGTTTATGTTTGAAAAGACATCACCGTATCAACTGGGATCGCCTAAAAATTATTCATCACAAATGTTCACAGTTCTGCATTCTGAGTGTATGGGTCAAATGTGATTAATTCTTCAGCTGTTTGATGTAACTGAAATTTACTGTGGGAATTGGATTAAACCTTCCACAGCAAAATCCCATTTTCTACATATCTGGCACACAGAATAAGGTCAGCTATAAAATCTTACATGATCATGATCAGCACTATGAATGTTTGCCCGTGAGAGTAATCATCTGTGTCAGAACACAGGAAGGAAGGAAGCGTACATTCAACAGTTCCACACTTAAGTGCACTTGGTGAAAACATTGACAAACTGAGGTAAATGTACAGGATACAAAACGTCACTAAACAGGGTTGGATTCCAGCAAATAATGACAGAACTAAACCGAGATTATTAAAGTCAACAACAACTTCAACAAAAGACAAAACAGAAAAATCAACAGGAGAATCATAGATAAATAAACAAAAAGAATGGATAAACAACTCTGATTCACCCAGCTCACTTTAACTGTTGATCATGTCACAGAATTACAGCTAAGCTGCCAGATGACATGTTTAAACAAGCCACCACTGTATAATCTGTCAGAAAGCAATGCACAATGCCATTAACTGTGGGATTTTTTTTCTTTCTTTGCCTTGGCCGACTCCCACCCCAAGTTGAGATTTTACTACAGGCTCGCTGGAACCACACAGTTGGGTTTCATTCACTTAAGGGAGGCATCTCTGAGTGTGTTGCTCAAATTTCCTGACCAACACTGCACCAATTGTCTGTATCTCTCTGGCCTGGTTGATGCCAAGATATATTATCAACGTAAGTATTGAGCACAGCCCTATCAAGCAGTCTTAGACCAGAATGGAAATCCACATCATCACCTTCCTGATCTTCATTAATCAGCATGATAAAACAAAAACAAAACAAAACAAAACCCCTAGGTATATCTAAACTGCTTTACACAAGTAGCTCAGGGGCCTCTGAAGATAAAGGAATATGTTTTCGGCACAAACTGGCAAAATTTAACTTGTGCTTAGGCCAAAATGTCAAATTTAGACACTCGCTGAAGAAATACAGATATAACAAAGCGATGTGGATGTTTTGATTTTTGCAAATGACTACATCCGTGAATTTTATTACCAGTTTAGTCCTCCCTGCACAGGACTTTCTGACAGGCTTGTGCACAGGACTTTCTGACAGGCTATGTACACTGGAACCAATCTCATGGAGTTTACTGAACCCAGTCCAACACAGAGTGTGCCTAATAACTGGCACCGAGGGCTGTGCCCTGGCCTTTACATTTGTGAGGGGCATACCTTCCAAACCATTACACATTGCATTTGAACCGAGAAATCAACAGACACATTAAACATTCAGTATTAACAACTTCTTTGATAATCTCTGCAGGAAAAGACGATCATGGAAAGCTATGCCTGACAGGAAATAATCCTTTGCAAGACTACCAACACATGTTTTCTCAAAGGCAGCGGGTAAAGAGGATGACACCATACTTTGGAGATGGGAGGTAGGGGACTCATGAGATCACAAATGCATGCACAAACACACACAGGCACAAACACACATACACTCTCGTTTTGCATACCTTATAGGGGTTTAAGTCACATTTAAGTCACTGTGGCATACCTTGTAGGAACAAAAAGCGGAATTTCATAAAACTATGCCAAGATCTCAAGATGTATACTTTCAGGTAAAAAATAACAGATTCTCAAAGTGCTTCTGCAGTATTACAAGTATATAATTTCACTTCGCAGCACTTTGTATGTGTTACAAAAGGAAGTCCTGACCAAGACAGGAATATATTTTTACACACACACACAGAGGACACTCACATACCTTCCTTTCCCCTACACACACCACACCAAAACCACCACATTCAGGCCCCAAAGCCCCATATATACACACAGGCGCACACACACACTTGGACAAAGCACACAGACCTGCTTACACAAGCACTGTCATGGGAAAAAAGGGAACCGTTACTGACTATGCCCTATTGAATAAAAACAAATGGCATATGCAAATATGACATGAGGCTTGAACTGAAAAAAAAAAGTTAACATTTTCTGTACAGTACACAAAGTCTTTCCAGGCACAAGGATACTGTCCAGTGCTTGAAATCCTAACTCGTTAGTATCATTTACTGCATAAATGCTTGGAAATCAGGGGGTCTGGAAATCCAGTTGATAAACTAGCTGGCTAATTCAAGAGAAAAGTGGGTAGTTGGACTGTGGGAGCTGGTAGTATTACAGTTAGTTGTACTAAAAGCCTGATGCACCAAAGTGATGCAACTGTCTTGTCTTGGTTGAAAACCTTCTTCCAGTCACAAGCCACAGTTGTCACAAAAGCCAGTTAAAATGGGGTCAACTTCACACAAGTGTTAGGGGAACAATGGAAATTTTCTCATGTTGAGTAATATTTGAGTTGAACAAATAAAATCTCAAGAGGTGGATCAAAAAAAAAAAGAAAGAAATCTGAAGTGTGTCAAAGTTGGAACAAATGATGCCTGAAAGGGAAAAGTTTGCCATGGCAAGACAATCACACTGACCTCTGATCGAACACATTTTTCAACAGGTGCATGCACAGGTACAAAGCCCAGCTTAAAGGGCGTTCTCATGAAAATTAGAGTTTTGTCTTTTTACTTCTGTATGACTGTAAAGTTAAAACTGCTTGACTTCTGACCTGCTTATACTGATCAATGTCATACAGTTCAACATACACACTACTTGTATACAATATTATATCTGTTCTATTGATTTTCATTCTCATAATAATTTCTTTTTCTCAGTTTTTCTTATAAACAAAGATTACTGTTTGTTTGACAACTTCGAATGACCAATACCCTGGTCTTCATGAAGCGATAGCTGCAGGCTTGTTGGATGATGGCCAATCACAAAATACAACAAAGTGCAGCCATTTTGAAAGGAACCAAACAAAAAACTAGAAACACTGCAGCCAGCATGGCATCTGATTTGTTGACGTTGTCGAGAAAATTATATTTTTCATATTTTTTTTAATCTATTTTTTACACATCTGAAATGGGGGGGGAAAAGAAGGA
>SDAX010002306.1:5956-16778 GCA_004193615.1 Conus consors
GAATTGGTTGTTTAGTTCAAGAGATATCCGCATTTCACATATGCTGGTATAAAATAAGAGCTTTTTTGAAAAATGGCTGGCGATGGTGATTTATGCAAAGTAGAATATCTGGCGGTGAAAGGGTTAATGGTTAAATAAGACTGAGCTAGTCAATGACTGGACAAACAGACACCTAAAACTAGAAGGGGTGTAAAAAGACTGAATAGGCCAAGTTTTTTAATACAATGCCCCAAATCCAGATCCTGATCCTGAAAAAAGAAAAAAAAAACATCTGTGGTTGGAGGGCTTGCGCTGTCCAGTAATGCCTAAGGCTTTGCTTTCTGGGCATCAGAACTTGGATGATCGGCTAGTTTGAAAATGTGTCTAGGCCTGTAAAGTTGAGTTGCTTTCTGGCCAAAGCACAACATGGTAGGAGGTGATTCTCCTGGTAGAGTCTCCCATATCAGGTTAGGTGAGGGTCCTGACATACTGAAATAGTAACCCATGTCCATGGTACTTGGTAGAGTCTCCTGTTATGTCAGACAGGTTAGGTGTGTAGAATTTGTGTTAGAAAAGCATTCAGAGTGAATCGGAGGCAAAGCTGTTTTGTGTATTCCAAGATATTTCCTTATTGTCAAGATGATTGGATAGCTCACTCCTTAAGTACACAAGAGTTGTGTCCCATGAATAACAAAACCAATATCGAAAGGCAGGCCTGCCACATCTCCCTTTCTTTTCATATTAAATTAAACTTTGAGATCATCTTTTGAAAACACTGTTTCAAATAAATATTGTCATTTTATCCCTTGAGAATATTTGCAGTGCAGCTTGCCTGTCCTTGCACTCAATATTGAATAAATTATTTAATCAGATAAGCAGATGATTAACTAAATAAAAAGGACAATGGTTTGAGTTTAACAAATGACTAATTAGTAAACGAAATAAAATGTAATAATCCATAATACTTTCTCGCTCCCCATGTTTCTGAACGTGTTGTGAATCATTAGTAAATTTGGTTGATGAATCATATTCAGTTTGACTGGTTTCATGATCATCTTCCATAGAGAGAACTGGCATGAAGGATTGGGATGGGTAGGGTCTCTTGGAAGTGGGTTTGGCTTTGTCTGCTCATTTGCAGTTTGTTGTAAATTTGAGCCTGGGGTTTGCCTTGGTGTTTCTCGCAGGGCAGCAGGAGCAGGAGGAGAATTTTTTTCTGTGAGCCTTGGTGCTGTCATTTCTTGAGGTGGACTTGGTGTATTGGCTGGGTCATGCTCTTCCGTTTGTGGGGTAGTGATGATGTCATATCTGTTGCGTGGGATGATTCCCTTTGGTGTGTTGATGATGTAAGATTGGGGGTTGTTTGATGTTGAGATGACTTCACCATGTCGTTTCATGTCACGAATCCACACAGAATCTGGGATTTTTAGTGGTGGGAGATTTCGTGCAGCATGTCTCTTGCTGTAGTTTTCACTCTTGTTTAGGTTTCATGAAAGTTGCTTTCTTCGCATTAGCATTGTAGTCTAGAACAGATGGCCTGAGGGGTTTGGGGATAACTGGCGCTTTGGTTTGTGATTTCCTTCCCTTGAGGAGTTCTGCACGTGTAAAACCATTCTGAAGTGGGGATGGTCTGTATGTATAAGAAGTGCAATGTAGGAATCTTTGTTCTTTTTCAGGTGTTGTTTGAAGGTTTTCACAACCCTTTTGGTTTCACTGTTAGTGCTTGGGTGACCTTTTAACTTGCATGAAGCCATATTCTGAGGCAAACTCTGAGAATTCAAAGTTTGCAAGTTGAGGGCTGTTTTCAGACGTGTACAGCAATATCTGGAATCCCTTGCACAGCAAAGACAGGTTTGAATTGTTGTACTGTTGACTTGCGAATTTGTGTAGCACTAGCGGTTTCACCTCCATCATGTTGAATAGTATTCTGTGATGAGTAGATAGTCGTTCCCTAACAATTCCAGAAGATCCAACCCGAGACGTGACTGGTCAATCAGGCTACAATTAAGGAGAAGAGGTTCCTTTCGCTCAGGCTGATGAATAGCAAAGGTGTGACTTTTTTTTATCATACCTTCTATGTCTGTAGTATTATTGGGCCACCAGACTTTTAAACAGGTAAACGCACTGCGTTTTGTGATTCTGAGGTGCCTTTTGTGTATCCTGTTCATGATGTCAGGTCTTCTGGATCTAGGAATGATGAGATGATCATTGAACAGCAGCAGGTCATCAACGATTGTGAAGTGGTCTCTATTTGCCCAGTAATGTTTGAGCAAGGGGTTTTCGGGCACGTATGCTGGCCAGCCATTGATGCAGTATCCTCGGACTTGGAAGTGGAATGTCACCAGCTTTTTGTTCTTTGCAGATTCCATGGAGGTTATTTGCTGGGGCTGGCAGATGTCTGTACTTTGTTTTAATGTAGTTTGCTGTTTAGTTGATCAGATCCAGATCAGTTAAATTGACAGAAGCAGTTGGACTCTTTGGAGCTCTTGACAAAGCGTCAGCAGTGATTTAAGTTTTGCCTTGTACATAGACCTTGTACATAAATTGTTTTTGGACTGTATTGCATAAGCCTCAAGCGAAAATGCTGATTTCTGGGTGGCGTCTTGCAGAGTTCAGTAGTGGTCAGAAGTGGCAGTAAAGGCTTGTGGTCGGTTTCTTCCATGAACTAAAGGCCAAGAACGTAGTCATTGAATCGCTCACAGGCCTATGATGTAGCTTCTTTTTCTATCACTGCATAGTTCTGATCTGCATGGGTGAGAGATCTTGAGATGAAGCAGACTGGTTTCTGTATTCATCATTTTGAACTCTTGAGAGAACTGCTCCAATGCCAAGTTTGTCTCTGAGTACAGGTTGTGATTCCCATGAAGCTTCTGCTTGTCTGCTGATCTGCATTGCCATGGTAAAAGTTAATTTGGGCTTGGCCTGTAACTCTAACAATAGTCAGTCATTCAGTACTCCAACCACAATTCTGTCAGATGAGTTCTTATTTGAGTTGTCCAAATTCACAATCTGCAACTAGCTTATGGAGAGCTTGAATGAAATTGTCAATGGGTTCTCCTGGTTTTTGTTTTCTTGGATAGAACTTTGCTCTTTCAGTGATTATGTTTTTTTTTCTCTCAGCAGAGAGGTTGTCAAGCTACTTTTTGAGTTCTTGATAAGTTATCTTTTTCTCATCGATCTGCAGAACAGTCAGAAGATTGTCACTCATAGGAGTGATCGGAGTGACACCACACAAGCATCTTGGTCCTTAAAAGATGTAATAAGATGTCCTGAACTGAAAGTGTGTCAGAGGCAGAAATAAAGAGAGTTGGAGCCTCAAGGGGTGACTGATGCCCACAGGGTAACAGTTCGGAAAGCATCGGAGGGAGTGCCCACAAACATGCTCTTCGTAACCTTCTGTTCACCTAGTTTTCTGCAGAGCATCAAAGTAGGCTATCTTGTTGTAAAAGTTGACTTATGTATTCCTTCTCCTAAGAGATGTTTCTGCTAATAACAGTGTGGCCAAGTTCATGATGTGTGCTCAGGGGAGATCTGTGGTTGGTGCTGCGAAGCAGTCCATGAAGGGCCTTGCCAGGTATCAGCCCTTTGTGCCAACTGTGGTGGCAGCCACCCCTCTTCCTCGCAAGACTGCTCTTAGTGGAAACTCAAAAGAACATCCAGCAAGTCAAGACAGAAAACGAATTCTGTTCCATGAAGCCAAGAAACTGATGCTCAGCTGTCAGACTCAATCAGCTTTGTCCAACTCTGCTGCTGAAAGATCCAGACAGTGTCTTGTCTCTTGTCAGACGGACGCATTTCATTTTTCTAAAAGTATGCAAGAAACATCTGATCAACATATGGATCAGGAAAACCTGTATAAAAATCAGCTGTACCTCTGATTAAGACCAGCGCCCTCAGCGGAATTGTTAAACCTGTTTAAAAAGAAATCCTAAAAAAATTAATGCATTCATTCCCAAATGGTGAATCAGGTTTGAAACCCCACTTACATGCATAGTTCCTCCACTTTCTGACATGAGTCGCATAAGTCTTTGATGTTTCTTTCCTCCATGAAGCACAGATAATGTTTGCACTTTGCTTCGACATTCCAGACTTTCAAAGTCATTTCACTTTGCAAGTGAAATTAGAGTCTTACGCATTCAATGCTTGAGTTCTGGGTTTTGTGGCACCAGATGTAAGTTTTCCTGTGCTTACACCAGCACAGGGTTTTGTATCAACAGCCGCCCTAAGAAATCATGAAGCCCCTCACTGTGGAGAGGGAAAATAGCTAAAACATATTCATGTTACTTTTCTGTAGCCATGCAAGCCTTTTCACTGTAACAGAAGAAACAGTCAAGAGCCTTGGGAAGTGAAAGGTACAAAGAGAAAGGAAACCAAGCAAATGACAGATGAAAACCTGTAGACAATAGACCCTTTGCAGGGGCCATGGAAAATACAACGTTTGGTGTCTGCAGTTCATACTGATCCTAGGAGCTTCTCAAGAATCTGTTCATGATATGATATCAACAGTTACACAGTGGAAGTGAAAATCGACAGATGCTATGGAAATGGCTCGTTGCCGTGCCAGTTCTCACTGACCTTGTCTGCTGCTCTAAAACAAAGCTGAAGCTTCCTCAAAAATCCATCCTTGAGGAGTACAATGTAGGTAAAGTAAGATTACTAAATATGCTTTAGGACTTTAAAGGACAGGTTGTGAGATTATCTCAGCCAAAGCTAAAAGACTGGCAGAGATCATCCTAATTCTGTGTATGGGAATTAAGGATGTGGATCACATTTATGTGCTGTTAACATTTCAGTCAGAAATGCAAATGTATTAATCATGACTTCAGTTATACCCATCTCTAGTGCGTAACATGATCTGGATTTACATATTTTGTAGCTCTATAAGCATGCAAGTTTTACTGACAAATTTTTTATTGTTCTATGGAGAAACTCATTTTTTGTCATCATACACAGCTTTGTTAAATTAAACTTTTAAACTTTCTGCAAGCTACAACCTGTTTGCTAACTCTGTTCAACCACATTTTCTTAGCAAACACAATAGGTAAATGTCGCATACCCATCTTCTGTCTCTAGCTCTAGTACAGTAGTAGCAGACCACACACAGTTGGTTAAAGAGGGAGAAAATTACATTTTTAAGATTTTTCGCTGTCAAGCATATGTCACCACTGAGAAAATATTTAGATTGATACCCACGAGTTTGGGGGAATGTTCAATAACAGTGGCAGTGAAGATGAGTTTGAGGGATTTTCAACAGCATATCTTGAAACTGAGAAAACTATTTCATTGTGCATTTTAAGTAATTATTGAATGCTGGGAGACATTATTGGATGTTAGGAGATCATGATCAGCTGTTGATTTCATTCAAGTCCGAGGTGGAGGGGTGTTATCCTTCTGAGCAAAAACTCATCAAGATAGTTGTTCAGTTCGTGCATTGAAGATTAATTTGATACTCTGGATCTTGAAGAATCAAATCAAGATATATTCTTCAACCACAAAATCATGATCCTGACATGGATAATGAGTAATGGTGACATTATCAGGAAAAAGAAGTTACAAAATCTTGTAGTATGTCATGTAGCTTTTCAGATGAGTTGTATACAAACAATCCTATTTTAGAAAAAAAAAAAAAGTATTTCAAATAATTTCTCTCCCCCTCCCCTTCATTTTCTCAGCACTTCCACTGAGAACAATGTCATTAGTAAGTGTAAAACAGGTTTTTGTTTCAGTTGGTACCTTTGGTGTTGGTGGTTGCAGTTCCTCTGTTACTGAGTCTTATGAAGGCGACACTGACAGCAAACCTTTAGCTACCAGAAAAAATTAATCTGGTGACTGACATCAGAAACTGAAAATGTAGAACTAGAAGCATCCCTTGAAGCCTTGTAATGTTATGTAAATAGGGCTGTTACTGTGCTTCAGGATGGAATTTTATTGTTCTCTGGATTTATTTTTATTGCTGTGGATGGTTTTCATATAATGTTTTCTGCAGACTTACTGGACAACAATAACATGCAGAATTGCCATCAACTTTATCATCTTCAGTCCATATGACAGAGACATTCAGATGTTCATTTAATCAAACTGAAGGCAATATTTCTGGAGTTTTGTTCTGTATATTTCTTTATCATTACAGGAAAGTTCCAGTTGTTTCATGTCTCTGTCACTTCCTTTCATGCCATTTGCTCAATGTGAGGATGCATGTGATGTCTCTCTTCATTTGCCATTGAAATTCATCTGCATGTGATAGACGTGTTTTCAAGTTTCCAAATTTTCCCCAGCCCCAGAGGGGCAAGGAAAGAGAGAAAAGGGAGGGGGTGATGGTAGGGTGGTGATGGTAGTGAGATTTTTGCATGGAAATGCCTTCAGGTTTTCCTAATTTCCAATTTACATCCCCCTCCCTTTACTCCCTATCCTCCAACAGAGGTGCTGACAAGAACCCAGCCAAGGAACAGTGCGGCTGCTGGATTTGAAATATCAAAGGTTGCCGTTGTACATATGTGATAATTTTTTTGGTCAGCTTTTTGAAGTAGCAAGTTCATGTTGTACTCTCATCATTTTAATTCTTTGAAAATGTTAACTCGTCTATTGATCTGATTTTGCAGAAAGCAGGACAGAAGAATTAAACAAAATGCCTCCTAAACGAAAGCGGGGAGGTGCCAGAGGAAGACCAATGAAACAAGACAAGCCAGAAAGTCTTGATGCTTTTAGAGAAGACCTACCAGGAGAAGAAGAGGGTGAAACTGCTGATGACAGTATCCAAGATGAAAATGCATCAGAGCTTGAGATGTCGGTGGATCTAGACAAAAACCAAGAAGAACAATCAGAGGCTGTATTTGAAGCAGAAGTTGAGGATGGAGAAGGCAAAGTTAAGGATGGCACAGAGGGAGACAATGAGATTTCTGTCAAGGAAGATATAAATGCGGAGGCTAACAAGGAAGATGAGAAGAAAACATCGGAAATTAAGGAAGGAAATGAGGACAACAAGATGGAAGAAGTTGAACAGTCTCGAGAAAAAGTTGAAAGGTCTGAAAATGGAGTAAATGTAGAGTGCGAGAAAAAAGAGGAAAGGGATGCAGAAGGCACTGAGGAAAAGATCCAGAATAAAGATGTTAAAGATGCCAGTGTGAAAGTAGAAAAGATGACAAAAGAGAACAAAGAAAAGGCAAGCAAAGATCAGGAGTCTGAGAAGAAAGGTGTGCGGACTGGGCTGCTGGAGACACCTGAATCACGCCACTTGGAAAGTATTGACACCCGCTTTGTGAACGTGGTGCCTATTGCACCTTTTGAGGTGAAAGAAATGAGATGTAAGTTTGAAAGATCTTCTGACATTTTAGCTTACTTGTAGATTTTTTCCACTCCTTCAGTTCTTTTTTATTTGCTTTTTGTTAATGTCGTTTATTTTTCTTCTCTGTTCTTTTATATTTGCTTTTTGTTAATGTCAGGTGTAATCTGTTGAAAGTTTGTTTGGGGGTCCTTATTTTTGTAAATAAATAAAGGAAGAAAAGGGTTACAGGAATGGGGCATATCAGTTTTGCTTCAGACCATTTACAAGTATTGAGCAGGCTTGCATGTATTGCCAGCATATAATCATTGGGTTCAAAAACGAATTGGTACTACCGTTGATGTGATTGTAAATACATGAAGAATTCAGTTTTGTACATTAAAGCCTTCCTTAATTCAACAACAGATGCTTAAGTTTAAGTTGCATATTGTTGGGTGTATTTTGTTTTGGTGACTGTGTGTATGCACACATGTACGTTTTAATGTTGGTTTATTTTTTACATTTAAAATACTGATACCTGTCAAACTCAACAGGTTTTTATTAAGTTCTTTCACACAGATCTTCAGGCAAAATAGCTTCCTGAGTAAACCTTGCGTGATAAACCCTTTAATTGATTCAATGCTTTGTTCCATGTTTTCTTAGCGCACTGGAAGTGGTCCATTCGTATCAGTCCTGTCAAACCTGAAGACATAATGGCGAGTGATCTGATGACGATGCCCAGAGTGCAGGATGCCTACTACCATGTTTCACAGCAACAGAAGGGCTACGGGTAATTCTTGTGCCATGTTGAATATGAATTTAAGCAGGGATGCATATTGTCAGGATTCATTGTGAAATTGCAGTTCAAAGTTTTATGTTTGTAAAATTTGTGTATTGTGCGTTTTATAAACTACACTTTAACCAGACATTAATGTTGTTTAAAGGCCAAAAGGAACAAAAATATAAAGAATTATTTCAGTGGGTTTGTATCATTGCATGCTGGAATTAATTAAACATTTCAGAAACGTTAAAGAGTAGAAAACTTGTCTTGATTAGCTGAGCTGGTAATCCATGCTTGTTGGGCTTTTTCTGGTTTTTGTTTGTCTTCAGTGTCTACATTTAATCTGCACAGCTTTGCTTACAGATGAGAAAATTTAGTAAGAAGAAACAACAGTGAAACTAGCGAAAGTGTTTTTATGTGAGGACTGCTTATTGAAAAGTTTTTTACCCTTTTTCGTAGGAAGTACGTGTCTGCTGAGGATATAGAAACATGCTTGTTTATTTACTTTAAGGATGTAAGTGATGTGCACCTTCATTCCCCTAATATCACTAAAGTACAGATTAACATTTAAAACATTCTTTGTCATCATCTCAATGCCTGAAAATTACTTAGAATTTGATATGTTTTTCCATTTTAATACGAGGTATTCTACACCAGTATAACTGCAGTCGGCACCATATTTTAGACATATATGCATTTGTATATATGCTTCTGTGTACATGTGCATGTGTGTGGGCATGTTTGTGCATGCATGTGTATGTATCAGTATAGGTAGATATATAGAGGTAGATATAAGTACATATATGTATATAGATACAGATAGATACAGATATCCACATACACACACACACACACACACACACACACTCACACACACTAACACCACTAACACCAGCCTAGTGCTGTAATAATATGCAGATTCTAGGTTTCAAACATCCAGACTGTGATGCAGTGGACATATACCTGCCTGTTGCAGTAATTCATCCAAAGTTTCAAGCATCCACTGATCCAGACTGCAGTACAATTGACAAGTAAAATAAATCATAATCTGTTGTGACTCCAGACATACAGTTTCGTTTTACAATTTGTCAGTTTGCCTGAAGCACTTATGCCCACTTCTGGGATATGCGGGAGTAGCAGTCATGATGGAAGAAGTGTCTTTACTCATACATGGCAGTTGGCATCAAACAAGCAGCACTAAACTGTTTCTGAATCAGAAGCCAGTGAGGAAAAAGAAAGCCAAGTTGAAATGTTGGCAATTACTAGTCAGCTATACCTATCAAAGCACACAGCCCAGTCAAAGTCGTCCTTGTGCTAAAGATGAACACAGTGAGTTGTGTTTGACAGATATTTTGTTTGGGGGAAAAGGAGGGAGGAGGGGTGACACTTGTAGATCTAGGAACACAGTTAAAACAGATTTTATTGGTACTCATATAACAGGTACCTGCTGTATCACAAAAGACCAAAATATTGAACAAAATAGCAGTTTTACTTTTCCAGCTTATTGTCCACTTGAATGTCCAACTATTGGCACTAAGGTAAATTGTGTTTGTGTTTGCACTGCGATCAGTTGTATATTCCCAGTTTGTATTGAAATAGAAGTCTGCAACATACATTTATTGAAATAGTGCATCCTAATTTTTCATGTTCTGTTGGTTGCAGTCATCTGGAATTGTGCACCCAGAACACAAACGATACCATTCTAGCTATGCTGCGTGTTCTCCGTTCTCCTTTTGTCAATCGGACTCTTACTGTAGAGGTCACCAAACGATCCTTTGTCAAAATGGAGAAAAAGGCTAAGGAATCAGTTAAAGACCGCAGCAGTGTTACAGCAAATGCTACCATATCTGAGACAAAACCTGTCCAGGAGTCTGCAGATGGAGTTACAGATGCTGAAATGGATGTACACACTGAAGAAGGAGGAAAGGAGGAAGGCAAAACGGAGGAAGCTATGGTTGAAGAGGAAAAGAAAAAAGAAGAAGAAATGGAAGAAGATGAAGAAGGGGAGCACACTGGTGATAAGAGTGGACCTGGCTCTGGGGATACATCTATCATCTGGGGCGAAGCAAAAGAAATGGGTCAGTCCTCAGATTTTATAGTTCAGTTAAAGATGTTGATTATGTTGGTTCTCTCTCTCTCTGTCCTTTTTTCTCTTCTTTTGTTTATTTAATTAAGTTGCTTACATATTATGATATATGTGTGTGTGTCTATACTATATATGTTTGTATGTGTGTGCATGACGTATAGGTAATCATAGATTGAGAATTGCTTTTATATTTGTACATAGCTGCAGTTCAGAAATGGTTTTGAACTGCATCCCAGGCTGTTTAACAGTGAGCTAAAACCTGATCATTTCATGCTGTTACTAGGAAGTAAAATGAATGATAAGATTCTGGTGGTTACTGATAAATTTGATGGCTTAAATTGTATGCAGGCAGAAAAGCATTGGTGATCTTACCAGTTTGGATTGAATTTTGTTTTGTTTGATTGTTTTAAAAAAAATGGTTCATGTTTCAGGAATGTTGAATAAAGATGAGTAGAAATTGTATTAGCTTACACGTCTTATGCCCATATTTTCTTTGAAAATGTGTCAAATCATACAAATTTAAATGAGAGTCAAAATGCGTAATATTTATTGTTCGGAGAAAGGTAAACTATCATATATCTCCTCCATGAATACATTGATTTAATTGTGGT
This sequence comes from Conus consors, assembly GCA_004193615.1. Lineage (NCBI taxonomy): Eukaryota > Metazoa > Mollusca > Gastropoda > Neogastropoda > Conidae > Conus > Conus consors. The sequence continues at coordinate 16,669 of SDAX010002306.1, forward strand.
CATCTGGGGGTTGCAACCTTGCCGTGGTTGGAGGGCTTGCATGGTCCTGTGATCTCTTAGGCTGTGCTGGCGGAGGCATCAAGACTGGATGATACATAGCTGCCAACCAT
>SDAX010002318.1:1905-12740 GCA_004193615.1 Conus consors
GTGTGGTCGTGTTGTTAGGATCTCTGTTTAAAGTACTATTGTAGATTTGTATGAAGTCGACTAGTTTCACTGTTTGAATTGATGTTATGAATAGAAGCTGCACCATGTCTCATGTACTGCCTGCATAACTGCCAACTCTTCAGAATTTTTCTGGAATTTCCCGTGTAAAAAGAAAGATTCTTGAAATCCTGAATTTGAAAAAAGTTTCTAAGATTAACAGAAACATTTTTGAAATCCTGAATTTGAAAAAGTTTTGAATTCCAAAATTTTATTGAAAAAAAAAGGGTTAGGAGTTCTTTTAGAAAGGGGCTGATTAAATGTGAGAGAATAAAGTCAGAGTCTACGTGTAATGGAAATTGTATTTAGTTTTCAAGTCCTACATCATTAAGTTGAAGCCATAGAGAGCAATAACAGTTTCAGTTTTAAGCCAAACTGCCCCTTTCTGCCCCTGGACCTCAGATTCTGATAGCGGAAGGTTGGCAGCTAGGAATGTAAATGTTATTACAAAAAGGAAGAGAAGTGGCTAATTCTGTGTCGGCAACATAGTAGACTTCTTTGAAGTGACAAGGTGGTTTCTCCATGGCAGTGTAAATTTGTATGCTATTGATTATGATCTGTCAGTATTGTAAGTGACAAGAGTTTGTGTGCAAAGGGGTATAGAGGAAGCTGTCAGAGCAAGAGTCCACAAGGCAAAAGCAGCATTTCTGCAGTTCAGGAAAAAAAAAAAAAATTTGAAACTCAAAACAACTAACCTGTTGCACAGAAGTAAAATTGTTCACTTCCATCACAAAGTTAATCTTGCAGTGTGAAGCAGAGGCTTGGAAAATAGGAAAGAAAATGATCAAGAGAGTAAAAGCATTCATCAAGCGGTGCCAAAGAAAACTTCCGTGATCTAGTGGCTGACACCATGAACAATGACAGTCTTTGAGCAGAGATCACATTAGCTATTTAGAGGGTGATGAAATGAAGAGATGATGGGGTTAGACAGCACACCACGCTTTGGGAAACAATATCAAACATCATTGGCAAGCCCTGGTGTGGAACTCCAAGCAAGCAGAGATGAAGATGACCAAGAAACACCTGTTGTTGGCACCTCGAAACAGACACTTAACTGATGGGATACACCTGGGGACACAGGAGAAGAAGACCCAGGCCAGAGAGTTCTGGTAGACTGTTGTTGATAGCCTATGCTTTTGCAGCGTGAACTGGCCCTGATGATGAATATTGTGTGGCAGGGTTTTGTGCTGTTATCATTATTACCATTATTATTGATGTTGTTATTATGGTACTTAAGATTTGTAGGAAGTGTAATGTTTGTAGGGTTTTCAATTTGGTGTCAGATCAGATTGTTGGAATTTGTGTAAATAAATCATCACTTTAAAATTGTTTCTTTTTATTGTTGAATTTTGCCAATTGTTTCTCTTTTATTCACTACACTGGTGTAACTTCAGGGGAAAAAATGATCCCTTTAGATACTGGCACTGGTGAAGAATTTTGCGCTCAATCCTTGCAAGATTCTCAGAAGGCGATTATCTCCCAGATTTTTAAGTAGTTCAGTGTAGGGAGTGTAAGAAGTGTATGTCAGTGTGAGACCTGTTAAAATAAGCAAGGTGATGTACTCTGCTTCTTTGTTTTCTTTTTTTTTGTACAGTGCTCTGCCTCACCTTTTGAAGTAGCCGGTAATCATAACGATTGGCTATCTTGTCCTGGAGGTATTCAGACTTGCTAACCTTGGTGGCAAAATGCAGAGAAAAGCTCAATACATGAAGGCTGGAAGAAGCAGCTGTCAAAAAACGGAGAACTTTCCAAAATATGCTAAAGACATTCCATTTTAAAGTCTGCTTTTGCACCAAGTACATTCCACTTTAAAGTCTGCTTTTGCAGTAAGTGGATGGAATATTTTACTTTAAATTCTGCTTTCGCACAAAGTGGATGGAAGTGACATCAACATTTCATACACACACACACACACACACAGACACGATATAAATTTGGAAGAGTCATTCTCTCTGTCTCTCTCATTGCAAAGTATATGGTATACCTATTTCCTTCCAGCACATTACATGTTAACACCTTTTTCCTCCTGTCATAGGACATCAGGTCGATATCATGTGACTTGGGATTTATGATAATGCTGTGTTCTTTCTGGTGTCAAAGAGCAGTATTTACCTTGGCCTCCATAGAACACAGAATTTACAATTCACACATGTGTGCATATTTTAATCAGAAATACACTTGAGAAAGAACAAGGCCAGTGGAAGAAAAGAACATAACCTTATTTGCATTGAAGAGACTTTATGAGAAGATGCCATTCTTCCTGTTCTTGGAGTAAATTTGTGTGTGCGTGAATGTGATTCTGTTGTTCTGGATCTGTGTATGTGTGTGTGTGTGTGTAATACATCTGTCTCCAACAGAGCGTTTCTCTGTGTATTTGTGTTATTTTTATGTTTATTTTTATAGTTGATAACTTGTAATTGAAGAATAATGAAAAATACACATGCTCGAGTCACTCTCATCTGCATACTTTCTTTTAACAATGAACAGATAAAGAACACAACCATGTTTGTAAATGATACATTGGTTCATATTCAACTTAGTGTAAATGATATACAACATAAATAGCACCATCTTTGGAGTATCACAAATAACAACCAGTATAATACAAAAGGGTGTACGAATATAAGTCTGTTATCTTCAGTTTACTAACTTTATTTCAGAATATTCAGTGTTATGTCCTGTCATCTCATCAAGGTAATTTGTTTTTATTTCAAAGTCTCATTGAAATGTGTACGTACTGAATTATTCTTTTGGGGCAACCTGTGTTGATATATCACAGGGCAGTAATTGTAATCGTTGGGTTCCTGATGTTACTTTCAGGAGTTGGATGTCCTCTGAAAATATTATGTTTCAGTAACTGTCTTGTGTGACAGATTGAACGCGCCGATCAAAATTAGCAATCCAGTGTGTAGGTTATTTAGTTGATTGCTCCAGATAAGTGATAAGGTTAGCACGCTCATCCTTTTTTTTGATTCCAGCGAAGATCATCTTGGTGCCAGGGATGTACTTTTTGGGGTTCTCCAGGTACTGAAACAAGGTCTCCTTACTCCAAGTAATACCTGGGGAGAAACAAGTAGAAAGCCACACGTGAAAATACTTAAACATTAGTTTTAGCTTATTTTCAAGAATTACGTTGCAGATCATTCTGCCTGGGTAAGCAAGCATGTCCATGATGGAGACACATCAAAAGGCAGCAATATTTCCCATTCGATAATGCTTAGGCATTCTGGAATGTAAATTCTGGCCAGGACCTTCTCATGCACTGATAATACTTAAGTGTGAATGGGAAGATGCCTTTCCAAATAGTAATAAGCTATATCTATTGACAAAATGGACATTTTTTCCTGAAGATGTTCATGATGCTATGAAGTTCCTTTCTGGTCTGAAATTGCAGCTTTAATGGGGCGTATGTGGTTGACTGGGCAATGAGCGACATGACTTGGTTCTTGATAACTTTCACCAGAAATCGCTCTTGACTACACAATCTACATGATACAGATTTGTTTGGACCCATACATTTTACTTAGGCTGTGTGTGTGTGTGTGTGTTGTCTGTCTATCCCTGTTATGTCTGTTTATTCAGACATATCAGGTCCCGGTGAACCCTTATTTGTCAAAGCTGTCTCCAGACTTATACTGTACTACTACTAGACTATGCAGGTCTATCTGGATAAATACTTGGTGAGCTGCTGGATCTGATTACTGCTCTTTAGAGTATGGGTCCATCAGGACCCTCACTTCATCAGAAGTATAAAACTGACTCGGATTTCTCCTTTTCCTTTTTTGTGTGATCCCCCACAGAAAGATACCTAAAATTTCATTTGTATAGTTCTGATGGTTCTAGAAATGACTTGTTTCAAACTGGTCAAAATATAAAGGAATTCCTTTCATCCAACTCTGGAAAGTGTAATTTTGCAGACTACGTAGCTATTCTTCACACCTATTCTACAGATTCTTACTCCATAGTGTGGAGGCTGTATGCTTCATACTGTACAATAATTTGCACGGCATTAATAGGAAAATTAAACAAAACTTGCCTGGATATTGAAATTTTATGGATATGTATTTAGAGGATGCTGGTGGAGAGAGGTACAGATTTTGATCACATGTGATCCCTGTATCTACCCGGAATGAGGGTTCAGGGGAACTATACAGAGTTGACAATGAGTGGGCATAATAAATGGACCATTTACCCTACCACATCCTTTAACCAATCTCTGTTCACTTTCAACTTTCATGTACTTTTGTAAGTCATGTTTTTTTTCCCCAAGTGCTCCTCTTCTGCTAACAGCCAGACATAAATATGTGGAGAGTTTAGTGTCAGGGATTGCAAGTAACTTCAGTGACTCACAGGTAATGATGCATTGAATTAGCAACAGACATGAACAGTGCAAACTGAAAAAGCTGAAGGTTTGGCTTCTAAAGGAGCTAAGCGCTAAGATTGTGTTGCTCTGAGAGTTAGCAAGGTTAATGAAATAATTTACAAATCAAAATAATTTTGTGTTCGATTATTCCAATACAATAATTCAAAAGTGAATATAACCTAGTTTTCACTGATCTGACCAGAACAGTCAAAGAAATGTCAGCTCTACATTAACTGGCATCAAATTTCATGGCATCCATCTGGATCCACAGAGCAGCATCAACTGGGATGCACATGTGTGGGATTTTTCTATACATGAGGATATCTGATCAATTGGCAGACAAGGAAAAAAAAAGACCTTTTTCTAGTGTATGATCAAAGACAATCAATATTTTACCGCAGACTTTGTTTTGCCTGATGTGATTTATGAAAGGTAATCCTTGTTTTCATGTGATTCTACTTTTGATCAGTCTTTTAGTTTCAGCACTTGATTTAACCTGGATTTAATTTTAGTCCCAGCATTTTAACTTAATTGTAGCCCTAACATGGCTTCCTTGTTTGGCTTTATTTGTAAACAATGTAATGAAATGAATGCATATGTGAAATTGTTCTTGAAGTGCTTTTATGAACTCTTATTAAACTGTAATGGACGTTGTTTTGAGTAAACTTTCCCGGCGATGCAGGTCGCCCACAACTCTTACTATTGACATAGGCATTACAGTGTGTTTTTACATATGCATCCCTTTTCAAAGGATACAGGTCTTACAAGGTCATACTCAGTAAAGACACCTCGAACGTTTACACCCAAACTGATGACAGGGGTTGCCAACGACCAATAGTCAATGCACCATCATATCTTATTACCTTTCCCTAAAATATTGATTTTCAATGACTTGCATCGTCTGAAGAGTGAAGTTCAAAGGACACAACTAATTAGTAATTATTTCTTTCCCTTTCGATCCACATGCACTAAAGTCAATTGACAAACAGCTATTTAGGTTTTTGACAAAGGTGCTACATTTCATTGAAAATATTGTATACTTCAAGAGAGATTAAGTCTATTTTGTGTCTGGATCACGGCTACCCAGGAGGCAGGGCAAAAGTTTAAGGACAGAAGCACAGTCAGCAAGTCACAGACCTTTGCTTTTGTTGGCATCTGTGTAGGAGAACCCTGGAGACTGGCCTGTCGCGCGTCCAAAGAGACCAAAGAGATTGGGTCCTGTTTTGTGTTTGCCACCACTTTCCACTGTGTGGCACTGCGCACACTTCTGGACAAAGATTTTCTTGCCCTTTTCAAAGTCGCCGTCGGGAATGTTTGCCATGGCTAGTTTCTGGTTCTGGAAACAGGGAAGTTAAAAGTCTCGGTCACAGCAGGTCTGGCAATCAAAAGAAATGCTGAAGAAGAACTGAATTGTTAATAATGATGACACCCAGTTTCTGCAAGGGGGGGGTGCCAAGCTGCACTTCTGTTGTGGACTGTCTGTAAAATTAGTTTTATTGAATGATTGTGTGTGTGTACGAGAGACAGAGAGAGAGAGAGTGTATGTAAAGAGCAAAAATAAAGGGATTCAACTGTACCAATATTCCAGTAACAACAAAAGAAGGGGGTTGGGGTGGGATGAGTCTTGTTAGTTGTGCCAGTATCTTAAAATCATTTTTTCAAATTGTCTGAAGATGTTTGATGGAGACACTGACAAAAAACGAAGGCAGTGTCAGAGGCTCAAGAAAATGGGAATCTCTGGCACATAAGTTCTGGACAATGGGATTAGGATTTATACACAAAGAAACAGCCCCCAAGATCTCCATGCGGGGCTTCATGGGGACATGCATCCTGCACTGATCAACAGAGTACTGTGGAAAAATGTGTTGCTGATGCAGACACATGTTCTGGATATGTAAACATTGTGATGGATTTGAGATACTTCCAAGAGTCACATATTAGAAGGAACAAGCAGTCTCATTCACATGTTTAGCATGCTTAATCTACTGACATATTGACTTCACACAAATATGTGTTTTTTCACCAGGATCATAAACAACGTTGGTTTTGATGAAGAACGTGTTTACTGACATGCCAACTTTAACATAAGTACATGTGAGAATAAATATATGCATGAACATGTTAACGAAAGGTGTGTTTCCACGTGAACGTTACACATGCACAACTACATCCATCCTGATTCCCATACGCTAGAGACAAAACAGAATGAATTGCTGATGTTCTAGCAGTCAATTTAGTGAAAGGAAGGAAGGAAAATGAAGGGAGGTGTACATTACATTGGAGATTATCTAATACTCATCATTAAAGATGTTTTTAAACTCCAAGAAAATAAGAACTCATTTAAAATCAAATACCGGAAGAGTAATGATTTGATGTAATGAAAGAAGTAATAAGCAAAATAATGATGATATCACCGACTGCAAGAGACTGAGGATGGAGAACTGTGGAGATTCTGGTTGTCCAAGTGTTTGTCGTGGCGCTAAGCACCCCTACGACATAAGGTCACAGGATGACCAAATGTAACTATGAAGACTGCGAGAGATGGATATGGCCTTAAACTTAGAGAATCCACAGACCTTATTTAAAGTAAGATTGGCACACCTGATGATAATACGCATCTCCTCTCCAAACTCTAACCAACAGTATCCACTAGCCTGGAGATTAATCAATGCTCCGCTAGATGAAACTGCCACCAACTACCAGTGCTTTTGATTCACGCTCTGGAATACCATGACCAAGGCCAGCTTAAGCATGGTGTACAAACACAGGAGTGAGGTCTGGTAACAGTTACATTAAGGATAGGACCTGCCCTGCTGTGCAGTCCACCACCGAGTCACTCTGTCTTCACTGAAATGTGCACAAAAACAGGCAATATTATTTTCACTTGGCTGCCAGCCCAGTTTGGAACTCCCTGCTGAATCGATCGCACAGTAGCTCTAGCGGAAACATAATGGGCATGCTTTTGAATCGTTTTTTCTGCTCTCCATCTCACCACTGAAGTCGTTTGACATATTTGTGGTAAAAAATCTGTGAACAGAATTAACTGTGTCAGCTGAAATGTCCCCTCAGTGCCTGGATTGTATACCCAAGAACCCTCCACGTTTATGTTTGGGAAAAGGAAAGAAGTTTTCTCTGCTTGGGGTTCATCTTCAACACCGACTTGGGCCTATACAGTGTTACCAAGGCAGAGGCGCGACTGCCAGGAAAGGGATGTTTTTCAGTCACATATGCTCACGCACTAAAGAAAACTGCTATTAACTCATTGATACCAATGAAACATTTGCTTTAAAAACAGAACTAGTGTAACTACTGTTACTGATTTTCACGTTTGTTCACGCAAAATGCCCAGTTCAAAGTTATCTGCAAGATAATATACACGTTACACTGACCAGATGATCTGGCAATGGTCTTCCTGCATAACTGCAGAATGTACTCATTTTCACTAGTATCATCTGCTAGCAGAACCTTCAACCACCTTAGATAGTGACATGATCCCCAATGGAAGGATTAAAATCTGGATCTATATTCCTTCACCAGTCACTTCTTTACTACTGATTCTCATCTCTGTTTCTTCGCAGGTCCTTCCCATTCCTGCCCCCCCTTCCCCCTTATCCTATTCTTTCCATCTCCACACATGTGCCAGACTGTTCTTCCTGGCAGCATTTATTTCCTGAATCACCTCCAGAACTATCTTTTAGCAGATAGTGGACACTTGTCACAAGAGTCGTTAGACTGCACAGTCCAGATAATCAAGTTCTGCAGGGCCTATTCTCACTAAAAAGACTTGTTACTCCTTATCCCTATCCCAAAGATGTGGGTTCAATATCTCCCATACTTTTAAAGAACAATCATGGTGAGTATTCTGATTTCAGGGGTATGGATTCTAGCCTACAGTGATCATCAATCATTTTCTGCAAGTTTACAGTTTGCTGAGATCTGAATTACTCTGACTCCCAATCACTGACAGTGAGTTCACTATCTGCCATGCTGAATTACTCTACTGTGCACCATTTATCAATGGCGAGATCATTGCTTGCAGTGCACAATTACACTACATTCTGTACCAATCATTTGCAGCAAGATCATCACTTGCTATGCTAAACTGCCCATTCATATTATCCAACAGTCATTTAGTATGTTCATCATTTGAAGAGCTGAATTATTCATCACTGTTCACCATTGATTTACAGCATGCGGTCATATAAAGCGAGTTACTTGTTTGCAGTGCTGAATTGCCCTTTACAAGCCACCTCTAATTTAGAGTGAGTTTAACTGTTTGCAGTGCTGAATTACTATATATACGGACTGGCAGTCATTTTCAGCTTTTGTACATGACAAGTAGTAGTAGTTGTTGTCGTACCCTGGCTAAAAGATTCAAGGGATCATCCAAACAGCCAAAGTAGTTGAACACTATGGTACAAATGCATCAGTTGGGGGTGAGAACATTACGTGTGTGCAACCGTGTTTGATTACCCCGCCAGATGGGCAGCCACACTCCGACTTTGGGGGGCCTGACAAATAGTCAATGTTGGGCAATTCTTCACCACCACCACCACCCCTCCCGAAAAAAAAGAAAAAGTTTATTCACTATAAATTACTGGTGGCTTATGTAATACAATTTAACGTTCCAAATTGTGGACTTTCGCTGTAAATACAGTTTCAAAGTGAAGTGACTGCATATGGAAATTGAAACAAACTGTTCCACCGAACGATAGAGACAAGCAAATTATGACAAAACATGACACATTTCGACCACTAGTTCTCTTCAGGAAGGACAAACAACATTCAAGACAATGAAAATGAAGAACAAATTTCATTCCACATCCATTTTGCGCCAAATCTGAGGAGAGAAGTGATTGTTCATTCTTTGTTTTCATTGTCTTGAACGTTGTTTGTCTTGTCTGAAGAAGACCAAGGAGGTCAAAATGCGTCATGTTTTGTTTTGTAGTTTGTTTTGTCTCTTTTGTTTGGTGGAACAGTAATCTTTCTTTTAAATTTGCTGTAGATAACTAGGGGTCACCATAAGGTAATTCAGTTCTGTCAACTGCGAGTCAGCACTGCCAACACGTGATTGAGTGGAGCGCAACTGACTGGTTAGCAATGTAAAAGTGTGAAGATGCCAGAGTGTCTTTCAGTTTAACCCTTACGCCACTGACGTCGCATTTCTGCGACCACGTGGCTCACCACTGAAATGCGGCCAACTAGGGTTACCCAACTCCCGATACTCTTGCTCTCCAATTTGATGAGATAAAAAGCCAGCAATAAATGTCACAGTTGGGTGATTCCCTGACCTGTGATCACAACCATTTATCTCGTTGGAGCACTGTTCAGTTAACTTTTCTTTGTCGATTTATACTCATTACTTTTCAATTGACAATGACGTCACAAACAAGCACTTCACGTACTCGGCCTCACCGTAGTATTGAACAGATGGTCAGTTGATCTCGATTCAGATGAAGAAAACCCAGATTGTGACCAAGAAACATAATGTGATAGGGAGAGCTTGACGGAACTACCACAAACAGAGACTGACTGTGTTGGCGTGCTAAGTAGTAGGCTAAGCCAGCGTAGGGCAAGCATTGTGTGTGCGACTCGCACTGCAAGTGAGTTGGTGTTGGCCCTGGGCCAACTAGCAGCGACTGACTTGGACCCCTGTGAGTGAGAGACTGATAGGGGGCGACGAACACTTCAAAGACAATGAATTGGATTCAGAGCTTGCCTGCAACTGATCGACATTGAAGGGGGCGTGGCCGACTGACACGTGTCAGAGGTGTGCTGCAAAGATGTGTTTGAATGGGAGTTATATGACCAGCTGGACCCATAGACCCTAGGACAATTGCTCCCTAGGTTCTAAAGACCAACAGGCAAGTGAAAGACTTTGTTTTCATACAAAATATTGCTTTCAACAGTGAGAGTCAAAGGAATGTGTGTGCATGTGTGTGTGTGTGTGTGTGTATGTGCATGCATGTGTCACCGTGTGTTCCCTTTTTCTTTCTTTCATGTGTGTACCAGTGGGGCATAAGAAAGTGCGTGTGTGTGTTCCCTTCCCTTTTTCTTTCTTTTATGTGTGTGCTAGTGGGGTGTAAGAAGTTTGTTGTTATGTGTGTGTGTGTGTGTGTGTGTGTGTAACTGCTTTTTTCATCACCTCATTAGGTATATCAATGCTTATTCCTCTGACTGTTGTTTCAGAAGTGCTGGTGAACAAGGATGATATTCAACCTGTGGACTATTTCCAGCTCTTCTTCTGCTGTTGGAGTATGTGCATTTATAGTTATTATCATTTTTCTGTTGGATATTACATACTTTCTGGTCTTCATTTGTTGAGTGGAGTATTTTCCCTCCTTGTTTAGAATTTGATGGCATACTTTCTTCTTTATTATGTTGAGCCTTAAAGTAATATTAATTTTTTTTGTTT
>SDAX010002346.1:17725-29520 GCA_004193615.1 Conus consors
GAAGGGCTGGTGTCAGGCTGGCTAACCGAGGTGTAGCTCATAAAATAATAAAAATTCAAAATCATTCCTGGTCACCAAGCGTGGGCCAAATATCGCGTGTGTCTTTTGAAGGAAGCTGCATTTAGGATGCAAGAAGTGGTGGAAGAAGGCAGGAAGAAAAATTGTGGGTCACTGGTTTGAATGCTCAAAGCCACTAAACTCTATCCTTGTGGAGCGGGGAGTTGGAGGAGCAGGAGGGAAGGTGGAAAGTCGGCGAGTGCTTATAACTTTGATCTGTCAGAAGAAAGAGGTCGAACAGAAAGCTGTCAAGACTGAAGAGGGAACTGAGACAGAAATAAGTATGAATCAAAGGTCAGATCATGCGCTACTACAGTCACTGTGCGCATTCCAGTAAACTAGTATGTTACCATCCTGGACATGCTACATACATATGCACGCATGCATGAACGCGCGCGCGCGCGCACACACACACACACACAAAGTACCTGCCATCCCCTCAAGAAACAAGTTCTTCACCTCATGACCACTACCTAGCGTAACCAACATGTTTTGTTCTGGCAGCCTTTAAGGGGTGTAAGAGGTAGAGCAAGGGCTCAAGGAGACTAACCCGTTAGAAAGTTGTATAATTTGAGTTTACAAAATTTATTTAGTTCTTTCCTTTGTTTCACCTTGCCCCCTTTCTTTGCCCAATCATTGTATACAACACCTTTATGTTTTCTCAGCAACATGGAGACAGAGATCCAAACCAGGTATCACCATACTTGAAACGATCTGAAAGTTTCCTGCTTGCGCTGTCTGATGCCACGTCACTGAAGTCGAAATCTGTGCGGCAAGGGGAGCGTAAACAGTCGGTATTTTCCACTGAGGAGACTCCACACAATGTCAAGCAGCCATCGTTTTCCAGTGGATGGGCAGCTGTGGAACATGAGGCCAAGCAGCAGAACCGAGACTCAAAACACATCGCCTGTCAGGGTCGCCAAGGCGGCAGCTCAGCAAGCTTCGTAAGGTGAGCGCCAGTTAAACCCTGCTAGAATTTGAAAGTTGCATGTTTTCTTCCCTATCTTATTGCTACAGGATTCGGGTAAGTTGTTTGGGTAGGGGGACCCAGAACTTGGGGGAGGTGGTGGGAATGGGGGATGGTGAGTTACTTTTTCATCGGTCAGTTTTGCACATGGCATCCTTTGTTATTTTTAATGACCAAAGTGGCACAAGAATAGAAAATTGAATCAGCTTGTATGGGGTCTAATCGGATTATGGACAATTGTTGATTCAACATCAGATCATGAAATGCTGCTTTAGAAATGTTAATTTAAAAAAGCAAAATAAAAACATCAACAGATAAAAGTGACGCGAACATTATACAAGGAAAGCGACTTTTGCTAAACTTTACCAAGCATGACCTTTATCGTTTGTTCTTTTAAGTTTACATCTCCCGACCTCATTAAGATTACATAATAATTTGCAAATATTGTAAGCCAATATGTGCCTGTCCATCCATTTGAAAATAGTCAATTGCCGATGTTTTCCCTCCATTCCATAATCCTCAGGACCCATATGACTATAAACACAGCACTAATTGACAACATTTCAACTTCGTATGAAGATGATGTTGATCACAGAAATGTTCTTTCTGTCTTTTCAGTGGATCCAGTGATGGGCCACTGTGCCGTATCTGCCATGAGGGGGAAGAGGTGGAGGAGCTGGTGTCTCCGTGCTACTGTTCGGGATCCGTGGGCCTTCTCCATCTGTCCTGTCTGGAGCAGTGGCTGGGGGCCAGTCACTCCACACGCTGTGAACTGTGCAAGTACGAGTTCACCCTGAAGAGGCTGCCACGGCCCATTACCGAGGTGATCAGCTTCATGCCCTCTGTGTGTGTGTGTGTATGTGTGTTTGCACACTGTATCAAAGCTCTTCACATGTACAGCCTTATCCATCTTGTACTCCAAGATAAGGGGCATTGAGACACTGCACATGATTTTGTGACAAGGTCCTCCACCAGTAGTTGGTTTCTCCAGTCCTATGAGGTCTGGGTAAGGAGAGGCTTGATCCACTGAATATTGTCTTCTGTGGGCCCTTACGCTAACAGCAATGCTTGGTGATGTAGCCTACTCATTCTTTCCCACTGCTGCACGCATAGCATGTATTGTCCACCAGAGCCAGTTCCAGCTGTCACACACCTTAATAAAAATTCTCGCGCACGGGAAGATGCTGTTTATTTAACTAACGACATGTGGGCTCTCTCTCATGGTTTCTTTCTCATAGTGACCAGGGACAGATGCAGTGACCCGCTTCTCACTGAATGCATGTAAAGCAGATGATACTTTGGTATGCATTCATTCATCAGGTGGGGAGGGTGCATTACTGCTTTTCATTATAGCAATCGTATTTTCTTTTTTTTAAATATCAGTGCGCCATTACAATACACATATTTGTTAATAATATGGCAAAAGAGCCCAAAATAAAAGCAAAATGCTGTATTTGGGACTACTGTAAGGATAAGGTTTGCTGTGAACGTAGGAGGCCCACAGTCCCATCTCTTCCTCCTGTTCGTCTCTCCTTTGTCCTCCTGGTATGGGGACCATGCCCTGAAGAAAGGTTTTCGCTAGGTTAGCTGATTTTGAAAATAGCCCAGTCCGCTTCATTTCTCTCTTCGTGTTTATGATGAGCAGCTGGTTCAGTTGCAGACTTTCTCATTCATAATGCAACCTTATGTCTATGATCATCTGGTAACGTCTCATGTCCGCTGAAGTTTTAAATTTTCTTAGGAAACCTACTCTGACTGTCTGTGATCATTAGATTCAGGAGTTACAGAAGTAACCAATACATATGAGCCTGATTCTTGATTTGTCATGGCAGGAGATCCTGTGATGGTATGGGTATCAAAGGTTATAATGGAAAACTGGCATCCATCTTCTGAAAACTGCTGCTAAACATTTATGCCCATATTGCTAATAGAACCAAACTCCAGCAAGATGTGAATCACGTTTTGTCCCATGCTCCTTCATATTCTTGTCTGGCTGTATAAGCACATATTCCTGAGAGTGTGTTTGCATTTGCCTGCAAATTCATTAAGGATGTTTGTGAGCATGTTTGTAGGTATGTCAACGTGTGCGAGCGCACAACTTCATTTTACTCTTTCCAGTTCATGCAAGACCCACCAACACCTAGTCACCGCAAGAACTTGATCTGCGACCTCACCTGTTTTGCTCTGCTGACCCCAGTGACTGCGACCAGCGCTTACCTGTGCAGTACTGGGGCGCTGCATTACTACAAGCAACGGCCTGAAAGCTGGCAGGTGCAAGGGCTGATTGCACTCACTGCATGCCTCATTACTGTCTACTTTGTCTGGCTGATGGTAAGTACACATACAGCTTGATTATAATGTCCGATGTCATTGAAACTCTGTGACAGGTGTGTAACTCTGGTTATGAGGATTGATACCGAACGATCTGAAGAAAATGGTGGCCAACAGTAAAAAAAAACCTATAAACCTCAGTGAAAATGCGTAATCAGAACTGCTATCTTTCCCCTCCCATTCCCGCACTCCGCAAATGTTTTGGCTCTCTTTGTTATTGTTTATTTACTGTTGTTGTTTTAAGTATGACTGAAAACGAAGAACATATTTCGTGCTCCCTAAGGATTTACTGGGCTGGTGTGAAAACATGCCAGCCCATGTGTGTGTGTGTGTTTGTGTGTGTGTATGAGAGAGTGGGTGTGTTCAGAAGAAATCGTAAGAAGAAATCAGAGGAACGAAGAAAAAATAAATCTTTTAGTTTCTTATGGTGTGTACCTTCAGATAGAAGATTACAACAAATATAGATTACTACAAATGTCTAAATTCCTCAGATCGGCATCCATCACCACTACACCATCTGCAAGAAATGGCAGAAAGAGCACCAGATGGTGAAGATCACCTACATCTCCCCCATCAAAAGCAAGAGAACCCTGCGCTCCTCCAGCATTGCCAGCTGCAAGCTGGACGCCCCCCTGTCCCCAGCCAGCTCCACCCGGGGAAGTGTCGCTGCCAGAGGGAGCCTCAGCGACAGGGGGAGTCAGCATCGCCCATCCCTGGTGGCCACCCCGGTGCTCCGACCCATTCTGAAGTATTCCTCCCGGATCCATGCCATGAGCTGGCAGTCTGGGTTGAACGAGTGTGCCATGGAACTGGGTCTGCCTCCTTGTTATTTTCCTGAAAGGCCGAGCTCTGGCCTCCTTCGCTCTCCCCAGTCACGGCAAGAAACGTATGTTTGAGAAGAATCGGTTTTGTTTCGTACAGGTATGTGTGACACATCAGTTACTTTTTAGATGAATTGTTTCCAGAATTTTGTGTCTGAAGAATTTCACCCAGTGATGCAGAACTTCATTATCAGCCGTACACATAAAAAGATAGGTTTGCCACAAAGCCTTGATTTAAACTTACTGTAAACTTAAAATCTGGGACTCCTCAGTATACGTTCCATTTCAGCATAATTTTATGCCTTACACCTTTCTTTACATACCAGCAAACATGTTAAAATAGAAATGCTATTACCAGGTCAAGGTGTGTGCATATCTAACAAATACCGACCCCCACACCCTCAGCACTGATATGACCTTTGTGGTCGGATGCAACATTATTTCTCTCTCACACACCCACAGCTGTGTACCCTAGCATAAAGCAAGGAACACGTGCAATGATCAAGTGGTGACAGCAACGGTATTCGTAGTTAGCCTGTGAAATCTCTAAACCAAATCTCATTAATGCCTGGAAGTGAAGGGTGGAGACTTCCAGTCTTGTGAGCCAACACAGATGCAGACCTACTTATTCTTTAGACTCCTTCGAGTTGCTATGCATGCGAAGATCAAATTAAGTTCATTAATTATCTGATAATCCATGTGAGCTGCAGCTGCTTATTGAAGGGCTTCTCTCTCCAAAAAGCATTTTGACACCAGTTCTTCTGGTAGAAATACTTCCCCTGTGTCCATGTGTGTCCATGTTTTTGAGACTGCATTTTCATTTTCATCTTTAAGCATTGTCTACAGATGTGTACAAAACAAGAAAAGATAATTCTCTGTTTTTTCTTATGTGTGCACACATGCTACAAACAGGATCTTGGTTGTCTGTGGCTTAAATGCATGCTTTGAATATGATCTCACTAGTTTCTTTCAATTGAAAAAACAGTAAAAATCACATCATAAAGAAAAAAAACAAACAAACAAACGAAGAAACAAAAAAGCAGAAAGACAAGACAAAGCAAGCTGGAAAGCTTTTTCTGTGATCTCAGTGTGTTACCAAGTGTGCGTGGTGAAGACCCCAACAACCTCTCCAACAGAACAAACATGATGATTATCACGCATGTAATCTCTCTCTTGGATATCAATATGTCAATGTATCTCATTCTCTCACTAACATATTTATGAACCATTATGCAGCCTCTTTCCTTGATGAAATTGTAACAATGAAACAATTGTACATCATATCATTTTGAATATTATTTTTAAAAAAAAGAAAAAAATGTTGGTTTGTAGTTAGGCAACACAACAAAAGATATTTGTTGCTTGTTGAAATATGTTAAACTTTGTTGTGGGTTTTTTTTTCTACTTCTAAGTGTTTTTTTTCTGCTGAGTTGTGTTTAGGAAATTGTTTCATGGTTCACTTGCTATCCTTGTTCACCCTTTTCCATTCACACTGAAAGTTAAAAACATGTATTTTTAATTCATTCTTTCCACCATGCAGTCATGTGTAATAGTTTGATATAAATGCCACACAAATCAATATTAGAATAAGGTGGTTTTATTTTTTCTTAACACTTGAACAGGCAGTTTCTGAAATTCATAATTGTTTTGATGGACAGTTATATTTCTACAGTTATTGATTTATGGTGAAGATGTTCCATTGTGTTCTAAGAGTCCCATACAAGTAATCTATGCTTCTTACTTGTAACACCTTGAATGAAATAAGTCTTTGTGCACTGTGAATAGTCATATATTACAATTGTAAACAATATTCATCGATCATTACTTGTACATCTATACCAATACCCGCATACATATGAGTCCAGTACAGTTTATTAATTTCCAGCTTTGTTTAGAAGCTGAGTTACAGGACTATAGTTTGAAGTTTGGTTGAATGATTTAAATGATTAAATAAAAACAAACAAAAAGATAATCAGTGTCTGTTATGGGAGTGCAAGGAACAAATCTTATGGTGACCAGCTTCTTTTTATTTCTCTTCTTTATCAGCTGACCTATTACGCAGTTCCCTTTCTCTCTTTTCTTCTCTCAAAAACATATAAACCATCACAAGTTCAAGTATTTGGACTCATACATCTTTCTTTTTCAAAAGAGAATTAGACTGACACTACCAGGGAAAAAAAAGACTATTTCCTTAGAGAAGAAATGTGTAAAATGACATTTTAAAACAGATCCTTGTCAGTTCTGTACTCTCTTTCTCATTCTACACCACTTTCAAATTACCACACACTTGTATGCCACTGTGACAGAGAATACTTATGCATGTAAATCATGTATCTTACTGTATGAACCAGATCCAATAGCATTGGATGGAACCAGATGATAAACAAAAATAACAAGCACTCTGATATCAGCTTTGATTTACATCACTACACGAAATTCTAATATGAATCAGTCAATTTCTGTAGAATTGCCTCATTTTCTTCTTTAATGCCAGCTCTAACATCATCACTCTGATGATTCATACCCCCTTAGAAATACATATACTTGTACAAAGGCATTTTTTAAAATCATTATTGGAGGCATACATGTTTTGGAACATAAATATTCTGGTGAAGTAACAATGTAAAACAATGCATTCCTGCATGTTTCTAATACTCTTGTGATTCCTTTATGAGATATGACTTTGCTCCCTTTTCTGACTATTTTAAGTCCTGTTGTTTGAAGATTTAACAGTATTTCTAGAATTGCAGTGAATAAATTATTTGTGTTTTAACATTTATATGGAACAAACACATGCATCATGTGGTCCTACACAGTACACACAATCTTTTTTAAGAGGGAAAACAACAGCACAAATTTACAGAAGTCATTTTTTCACATTTTACTTGATACTTTCAAATCTACAGTATATGTGTATTTGTGTGTGTGTGTGTGTGTGATGACAGACAAAAGTAGAGGTATACCGATTAATTGTACTGTGCTGAAATTTCATAACTGAGGTTTCATTTTCACATACGCATATACACACAGACAGGTGCACACACACACACACACACACACACACACACATCTGCGTGCGCGCATTCAAACTCATGTTTCACACTGGCTTTTGCTTTGCTCCCAGTTTGACAAAGCCGTTAAAAATTTGTCATGAGAGACTTTGTGTTTCATCAAAAATGTTCCATTGAAATGAAAGACTGGGATATCAAAGCGATACTCCCTGTACCATTTCTTGTTCTCTTCCAGCGTGATGTCTACCTTCTCCAGGGTGAACTGCAATCAGGCAATAAGGATACAGATTTATTGCTAGTAATTTAAGTTTTTTGTTAACAAATTTTTATACTTGGAAAAACACAAAAATCTTGAAAAAAAACCATGCACAAAGAAAAAGGAAAAGAAAAAAAAGAGAAAAACAAAACAAAACAAAAACAGGTGGGTCTGAGCCACTGGTTGAGTAAATACAACATTTGAGTGTAAATAGTACACTTGCTGCCTCATGACCTCACACTGATAGCTCTGTATATACTCCTGGTGCTGGGTCTGTCTCCCGAAGAACCTGGTTGTGAATTTGTGAGATAAGATGAGTGATATGGCAGTAATGCCAACATGAGGGATGAAGACACTTTACTTTACTTTACTTTTCTTTACTTTACTTAAGTAGTACAGCTGTAGTCAGGCTAGTCGCCTATCAGCTGGTCACTGCAGTCAGTGCTTGTCTCTTCTTCTTCACTGTTTGCTCACTCAGCTAGTAAAAGGTTGGCGCACGCAGGTTTGGGCGCCTGAAACCAGTCCAAGTCCAAGGAAAACTTGTAATCTCCCCATACTTTGTCGATCCTGCTCTTGAAAACATTGAGAGAGGGTACAGACACCACCTGTTCAGGCTGAGAGTTCCAGGCATTCACTACACGGATACTGAAAAAGTTCTGGTGGACTGCCATTCTGACTGAGGATTTTTTCAATCTGAGACTGTGGCCTCGAGTGTGTGAGTGGAGGTTGCGCGGAAGGATGTCCCCTGTTACACTGTAGATCCCGGTCAGGTACTTGTAACATTCGATAATGTCGCCTCTAGCCCTCCAAAAGTACAGTGAAGGCAGATCCAGTCTCCTGAGACGGTCACAGTAATCCAAGTGTTGGAGCTCTGGGATGAGTCTGGTTGCCCTACGCTGAACTCTTTTCTTTCTAGCTGCTCCGCATCACCTTTGAGATCAAGGTGCCAGACTACATTCCCGTACTCTAGGTGAGACGAATGATGGATTTGTACAGGGTGGGGAGCGACACAATGTCGAGTGCTGATACACAAGCTAATTATAAAGAACATTCAAACCACTAGGTCATTTATTGTAGAATGTTGGAAATGTGCTTGTGCATTCACATACACACATTATGCAACAAGTTCAACAATATTGTCACAACCAACCATTCAGCTGCAAGTTTCCTCTATCAAGAGTTTAAAAGAAAGCACTTGGGTTTGAAAACTGCTACAGGTTGTCGTTCACAGTCATTCATCAGCTTAATAAATTCCCAACAATTGTTCATCTATTAACTTAGTACCAAGAATTGAAAATAAGAATTTGTAACTGTCAAAATATGAGCTGGGCACAGCAATGGATATGCCCCATACAGACACCTGTTTAAGTTATTATGAAATGAAAAAGAAAAAGCTTAAAGAATACTTCCATCTGCCACTTCCTCCTTGCCTCATCCTGTATTCATAAAACACTCGCCAAAAGAAAGGGAAGAAAGAAAAAGAAGTAATTATGGGGGGCCATCCTCAGTCAAAAATGTACTATTTTAGAACTCACCCTGTGTCTGTACGGTTGCAATTCCTCCACAGCCTCATCACACAAGGGGCATGGATCCTTCGTGTATAATGTCAGTACAGGCAGAACTTCTTTCTGTGTAGAAAATGACCGCATAGACTGCGTGATCCCAGTCACTGGTATTACTGAGACAAAACTGGATTGTGTGCTTGGTCTTGTGACACTCTTCTTCCCCTCTGACAAGAGAGGCAGCAGTATCTTTGATCGTTCATACAGATGTATCATTGCCCTTTTGTGGAATGTTGTCAAGCGTGCAGCCATTGTAGCCTGTGAATATGTATAAAAATGTAATGTATACACATTATCTTCGATTCCTCAGTTTGCCAATGGTAAACAAAAAATCTGCATTATTACAAAGAAGAAAAAGAATTTGATAATAAGTTCAGTTTCACATTTACAAAGTTCACGGATTACTATAAGGCAATATACATTTCTCTCCCTATCTATCTACATTTTTTTTCTTTCTTTTCTGTTTTTTTTTTTCAAAGCCAGTGTCAATGGGGAAACAAAATGAGAGCAAAAACCACAAACACAAGCAAACACACACACACACATATTAAATCTTCATTTTTTTCTCTCTTACCTTTCTAGCTTTCGATAACATTTGAAAATATGAACCTCATAAAACTTTTGGTTTTCTTGTCCTTTAAAGTTTATACACACCTGCAAATAACTTGCACACAATCTATGACATTTAACACAAATACGTAACTTTTGATTTTTACGTGTATGCAAAATGCTGACCATCTCAACCAATGAATCTAAAAAAAAAACCCACATCCTGAACAACCACCAGCATAGTTTCAGAATGCACAGGTACTGCAAAACTAGCCCATTAATTTCACAACTGAATTGATGAACATGTCTATGACTGATTTTAGCAAGGCATTGAACAAATTAAACCCTTACCTTACTTATTGCTTAAACAACCCTAGTAGCATACTGCATAATATTATCAGTCTCCAAAATCCCCGAAGTCGGAGTGTGGCTGCCCATGCGGCAGGACAATCAAAAATGGTTGCACATGAAATGCTCTCATCCCCAGCTGATGCACTGGTACCATAGTGTTCAAGTACTTTGGCTGATCGTATGATCCCTGGAGTGTTTTAGCCAGGGTATGACAACAACATACTGTGAAAGATACAATACCAGCATAAATGTCCTATCTGCTTTATTAAACAGGAAACACCTTTCCTCAATTGTGGAGAGTGACTTTTCACCAGGTTCCCTTGTTATGATCAAATTTGGAGTGCCTCAGCGATCCAAGTTGTAAATGTCTGTTCCCAGCACATTTCACTGACCAATCCATGACCTAACTGAAACAGCAACACTGCATATAAATACCATGGTAGCGTATAGAATGGTCTTCAGCAGCAGTGCTCAAAATCAGCTGTAGGAGGAAACCGATAGTCTATTGCAAGTCTTAATAACAATCCAAACTAGTGACACTGGGGTGGAATAAGCAACATGAGGTAGATGTTAGCTAATGGCTAAACTGACCATAGTACTTTAGTAGTGGCAGAGCAGCTACATGGCCTAGGCCTTGTGGCCTATCAATTCTAGAGTCCCCTTTCAATATTGTTTACCCAAATGTATGAGGTTTCACTTGTACAGTATTTTGTGTTTAATATCAAATTCCAAAAATTACTCATGATATTTTGGGTCACTGTCCTGTATAATTTTAAATGTGTTATCATTTGGAACACCTGTCACTGCACCAGAATAGACACCTAGAGCGCAGCTCCATAGTCTTCCGAGACTGAAGGATGCCTACTATCATTTGGTGCACATTAAAGCTGAACAGGAAGTGCATTCCATTCTTGTGCTATTCTCCTGCCGTTCAAAATCCGTATCAGTCCACAATCTGAACCTTCAAGCTAAAGTCATCTCCTCCCCCACTTGCCAGTACCAAGGACATGGTCAGCTCTTTGCCCCCACAGGAGTAGAGCTCCTTTCAGCTGAAAGAGAATGCTAATTGCTGGTAAATGCCACCAGATAATTATATCCTTCCATCTGATGTTGAATGGCTGATTCATCATCTGACAGAAAGAATTAAAAGAAAAGTAAAAACTTCACGCTTCTATCTTGCGTGAGCATTGCTGTACTTGTAACAATCCCTATCGGTTGTCTTAATTGATCATATAAGTGAGAGCTGGCAAATGTGATTACTTTTAAAAAAGAAATGTTCCGCAGGCTGATAACAATCAAACCCAGTAATACTCATCTCTGATCTGAGATAATTCAAATCGATTTATTTTTCCCAATTACAGTTGTGTGCTAGTTTGTGTTTTTATTTGCACCTCATCATGGACTGTCTAGTGTCCAGCTTATTAGTTGACGAGAATAATTATCAGACACTTCAGAGGGTGAAAAAAATCAAATATTATGTCACATTGACAGTCACACCAGTCTTTAGGCAAAGTGAAAGCTGTGAAGAGTGGTAATTAAGGTCCCAAAGACGTACCACGAAAATATGAAAGCACTTCAAACAATAAAACCAAGTAAACTGCCTGGAACTGGATATAATTATAAACATTATAAAAGCCAGAACAGTAGCACTGACTAAAGCTACAAATATAAGTAAAAGATGATTTGAAACCCCCTGCCGCATCTTCCCGAGCTTACCAAGTAGTAAACGTGAGGATGTTCGAACCCGCTGCCAACGTCGTGCACATGGCCTGCTGGGCTGGGGTGGGGGTTGGGGGCAGAGGGTTATATACACAACATGTGTCAAGAATGATCTGTGTAAACACTGGCCACAGATATTCTTATATACAAAATCTATAGTTATACTACATG
>SDAX010002521.1:13564-25765 GCA_004193615.1 Conus consors
TGAACACCACCGAAGTGACTCGGCAGCAGTGCAGTGTCTCCTCCGGTGGGTTGCCTCTTGACCACTTGACATAGACTGTTCTCAGTGGATTGCCAGTGCCAGGGCTGTGACGGGGCTGACCAGGCTGTGGCTGTGGATGAGTTTCAGAATGAGTAGCATGGGTACACTGCCTCTGAGGTGGGGCAGAGGTTGGGACAGCAAAAAAAAACAAACAAACAAACAAACAAAAAAAAAACCAAATAGGGAAACAGTTGATGTTGAACAGACAGTGCAGACACATTCACCCCCAGGATGGGATGCTCAAATCACCCTGGTTCTGTGACTATGCAATTACTGTCATCAGCAGGAGTAGCAATTGGTCTCCTGCAGGAGGTGGATCAGAGCAGACACCACTGAACACCACTGAAGTGTCTGTGCAGCAGGGCAGTGTCTGCTCTGGTGGGTTGCCTCCTGACGACTCGATAGCAGTTGCACCCAGTGGACTGTCAGTTCTGGTGCTGCGACACAGCAAACCAGGGTATGGTTGTGTTGGGGGAGATGGAATAAGCTTTGTAGGAGGAAATGCTACTGGGTCTCATGGAAGATGAAAATGGTGGGAAAAAAATACAGATACATGAGTCTGGTCAATGAATTGACTACATATTTGTGCAGTTTATTGCTGCTTCATGTTATTTTGAGTGTTATATCTTATTGATTGGCTCTTCATAGTGCAGAAATGAGTATTTATGGCATAGCAGTTCTTTGTCCTCATGTGCTTTAACGTTTACTTGGTCTTATGTGAGCTGCAGTGACATTTAAATTGTGGAAAATTAGTTTTTAATTTTGCCACTCTTCAGTCTCTGACAACCCTGCCATTCCTAAAATGCAGAAAGTGGTTACCTTAATGATGGGGGAAGAAACTGTTGAATATGCAGAAACCCCAATGATGATGATGAACTCAGAGTTCAAGCCAAGGAACAAAGAAAGAAAAAAAAGTCAGCCATCTGCCAGAGTTCTGCGGAAATGGTTGTACCAGAAGAGCAAATTCACCCTGTTGGAAAAAAACAACCAGACCAAGCAGAAGAAGTTGCAGTTTACAACAGTGTGTATACCAGTTACCGCACTAAAAAAAAAAAAGCAGTTATAGTGCAGTAGCAAGCGTGGATTCCATCAACACAAAAGATGCACTCTACTTTCCAAGGAGAGGACAGCTTATGAGGCAAGCTGAAGACATCAGGGGCAAGTTGTCTGTTGTCCCAAACCTTCATAGCCAGCACTCGCAGACAGACCACCTGAGTTCTAACCAGTTAACACCAGTGACTCTACAGAACAAGAAATGTTGAAAGCCATTGAAAACGTATTTACTAACAAATCACCTGGGATTTCTGGTATCGCAGGAGAAATGCTGATCCAGTCAAGTGGATGCACAGTCATGTAATTTAAATCTGGAACTCTTGGGAAGTTCCAAAACACCAAAGAAATGATGCAGGTATGTGCATATCCCCCACTCGACTCAGAGACAACATAATTAGGGTGGAGTGACTGACTGTCTCAAAAAGAGGTGTGTGTATGTGTGTGTGTGTGGGTGGTGGCTTTATTTCTCTGCTTAGTTTGTATGACTTTTATGTCTACTCTGGATGCTTTGTTTGGTATGTGATAAATATGTTTATTTGGTATTTTCACCCAGAAAACATGAAGGCAATAAGGAACAGTGGTATTGTGGTCACAAACGCTCCAGGTTTGCCAGGCTGTTCAACCATTCTGCATTTAGATTTGGAAAGATTCAGGCAGAAGCCGAAAGAAACTCTGTTGAAGTGTTTCACCACACTTCTCGATAAATGTCCTTCAACCCAAACTGTGGCCTTTCCAGCGCTTGGTTCAGGTAGATTCTTTTGGTTATGTTCAACTTCTATTTCTGTCTCCTCGCTTTCCTTTTTCCATTTCTGTTTTTTCCTTGCTTCCAGTTCCCCAAACATACTCAAAGTTATTTTGAATTCAAAATCATAGAAATGAAAGAATTTATTAGCAACCTTATTAGAGCAGTGCATAGATTAGTAATTATAGTCTTGTGGGGCGGATTAGAGTAGCAGATATCTTTACTTGTCCCTTGAAAACAAACCTGTAAAGTGATGATTGTCAACTATTTTGTCTCTGTTGCTGTTACTACAAAGCAGTTTGAATCGTAACTTCAAAACTAATGTCACAGTTTTATAGCAATGCTTAGAGGCTGTTGAGGTGTTATTATGAATACCCTGTATTTTTGGCTGGACCGTCAAAATCATTTGATTGGCTAGTTCTGGTTTATGCTTCTCAGGACACTCAGAAGCACAAGCCTAGTGAGGGAATGTTCTTGCTGCTGTTACTGTGCAATATATACCCATTTACCCCCACTCCCCACCCCTTTCTCAAGGAAGTGGAATTTGTATCCCTTCATCCACCCCCACCCCTTTCTAAAATAAAATAAAACAAAATGAAAAAAGAAGAAAGAAAGAAAAAGAGATTTGGCAAGCAAATGTCAAAAATTCATTAATGTCATTAAGATTGCTCTCTCTAAAATATGAACGGGTAAGTTTGATTGAAAAACTTGCTGTATTGGTTGACTGATCATATGTGGGGAAAAGAGGAGATTCACAAGGGTCGGTTTTCATGGTAAGTGCATAGCACTAGCAATATTTTCTGAATGTATATGGTGTAATTAAGATTCTCAAGGACTGCTTATCCTGTTCGTGATAATTGTTAAGTGTTGACCAAGATTGTTTGCTGAATGTACAAAGTTCACCTGAGTGATGAACTCAGGTAGGAGGTTTTACTGCCTTTGTAAGTAATTAACATATGTAGATCTTTTGCTGAAAGCTTCACTGTCTTTATAAATAATAAACATATGTTGATGTTTTACTGTGTTGTAAGTAATTGATATACATAGATATTTTGCTGAAGGAGTCTAGTTAGCCAGGAATGGCTTGTTGTTTAGTTGAATGACCAAGAGTTCCTGATGCAGCAGGACCACTGTGCTGACCAGGTGAATGGTTTGGTATAACCGATGTATCGAGATTGTTTTGTCCACCATGAGAATAACTGGTGCTCCAGGATTGGTTTGCTGACCATATAAATGGCCTAGTTTGACTCATGCTCCCAAATTGTTTTGACCCTGTAAATGATATAATGTGACTCAGGCTCCCAGATTGTTTTGCTGACCCTGTAAATGATATAATGTGACTCATGCTTCCTGATTGTTTTGCTGACCATGTAAATGACCTGGTGTGATTCATGTTCCGGGATTGGTTTGGCAACCATTTAAATGGTCCAGTGTGACTGATGCTCTTGGATTGTTTTTGCTGATTCTATAATTAACTGAGTGTGACTGGAGCTGTGGGATTGTTTTGCTGACTCTGTAATTGACTGAGTATGACTGGTGCCCTGATTGTTTCTCTGACTGTGTAATTGTGTGTGACTAGCGCTCCTGGGTTGTTTTGCTTACTCTGTAATTGAGTGTGATTGGTCGTCCAAAATTGTTTTGCTGACTCTGTAATTAATTGACTGTGAGTGGTGCTCCCGGATTGTTTTGCTGACTTTGTAACTAACTGAGTGTGACCTGTGCTCCAGGATTGTATTTGCTGACAGTGTAAATGAGTGTAACTGATACTCTGCAAAGACTTTCTTGACTCTGTAAATGACCGACTGTAACTGGTGGCCCATGATTGATTTGCTGATCGTGTGTCTGGTGCTTTGGAATTGTGTTGTTGTCACGGACATGTTGTTACTGATGCTTCAGAACGTTTTGCTGACTATGTAAATAAGAGTATGACTGCTGCCCAAGACTTATTACTGGGCCATGTGAATGACTGAATGAGACTGATGCTCCAAGATTGTTCTGCTGATTGTGTACATGGGTGTAACTGGTGCTACAGGAATGTGTAAATGAGTGTCACTGGTGCTGCAGGATTTCCTTG
Organism: Conus consors; assembly: GCA_004193615.1. Classification (NCBI taxonomy): domain Eukaryota; kingdom Metazoa; phylum Mollusca; class Gastropoda; order Neogastropoda; family Conidae; genus Conus; species Conus consors. The sequence continues at coordinate 17,494 of SDAX010002521.1, forward strand.
TCAACTGGTGCATCAGGATTGTTTGGCTGACTGTTAAAGGTAGCAGCTGATTTACTGACCAAGTGGTGACAGATGTAACTGGTGCTTCAGGATCACTTGGTCAATCACATGAATGAAGAAGTGTGACTGATGCTCAAGGACTGCTTTGCTGACCATGTAAATGATGGAGGATTATTTGTTTGATGGTGTAAGTGGTGTAAGTAGCTGCATTTAAGCCAACCATCCTGTCTGCTTTGCCAGGTGCTTCAAAATTCAATAGTCCAGAGCACTCAGTGCAGACTATGAAGGAGGCCCTTCAGGATCTAAAGAAGCCCAAACAACTGCAGGAAGTGCGAGTGGTTGTGCCTGGTGGAGAGATGTTCCATCGCTTGGTGGCTTGTCTTGATCCCCCTGTTAGGCGCCGTGTCTCGCCTCCTCCCAGTTCACGTAAGCTTGGATGCTTCTGAAATTGCGCTGCTCTTGTCTGTGTGTTTGTTTCTTTGATTGCCAGACACTTTATAGCAAACTCCATGAAAACTTTTTTTTTCATTGCTAAACACTTTACAGCAGACTCCATGAAGATCTTGTTCAGAGATGTCCCATCTGGTGTGATCTTTGAATTTCTGAGGGAGATTAACATATTTCATCTGATTTAAGGTTTTGGTGGGGAAAGGATTTTTAACAAAATTTCTGATGTGTTTTTGGAAGGTGTATTTCAAAGAGTTGTGTGAATGAAGTTTTTTTTTGAAATCTTGTATCTATTTTTGTTTATTTTGAATAATGATTTGTGAGTTGACTTCAACATGGTGACAGCCCTGATATTGCCCTTTGCAATTGGCTGGGCTATAAGCAACATTACCTTACCTTACCTGTAAGGGATTATTGAGCTGTTCCTAGCTATTTCTATAATGATTAAGAGTTCAGCATACTTTCTGGGGTTTTTTGTATTTTAGTTATCATACGCTTAATTCATTAAAGATTTGTTTAGTATCTTAATTTTCAGGTTAATGTATGTGAACAAAGCGATTGACAGTAATGACATTGGTGCACATGTATGTAAATATGTTGCATTCATATGTGTTGAATGAAATTTGATCATGGCATTTCTTTTTCAGAATTCTGACTTGTAAAAGCTTAATGCTCAGTGACTGTTATTGGGAGGCAGAATGTTAATATTAGAATGAGAATAGGAGCTTAATGCCATGTGACAGTTTCTGGTAGGCAGAATAGTAATATTAAGGTGAGCAGATGTCTTCTTCAAAGTTAATTTGCATTTTGCATATCTTTTGTTTTTCTTCTGTAATCAGAATGTGCACAGTTATTGCCTCCTGTTGTGTGTGTGTGTGTGTGTGTGTGTGTGTGTGTGTGTGTGTGTGTGTGTGCTGCCATATTTAGTTACTCTGTTTCTGTCTCTGTCTGTCTGTCTGTCTCTCTCTCTATCTCTGTCTCTCTCTCACGAGTGTGTGTGTGTGAGAGAGAGAGAGAGAGAGATATCAGTTTATGGATCTTTGGGGTTTCTTTCCCCTTGCTTTTCTGTTTTGTGATGTTGAGATGATTTGTTGGTACGAGTGCTGAAATTACAGTTTTCCTCTTTCTTACAAACTTACTGTCACTTCCATTAAACAAATTTTGTTCTAGGAGCATGGAATTTTAACAGTGTACTGCACTTTCTTTCCTCATACAGATTCCAAATCACCCAACATGCCCAGACCTCAGAGCATCGGAGCAGCAGCAGCAGCAGCCAGCACAGGCTCAGTGCCATCCCATTCTTCCAGAGTCCTGGTGACCAAAGTGCCTAGCTCAAAGTGGGCCGACAGAAATGCTCTGTCCCTCTTCATTTTCTCAGAAAAAGAGGAAAATTGGCAGAAGGCATGCTCTAAGCTGGCAGAGGAGTTGGAGTCTCTTCTTGGGCCTGTCACAGATGAACAGCCCAGGGCTGAAGAGAAGCGCCGTGGGATGGGCGACAAGGATTATGGTGATGATCCACAACCGGGATGTTTTCCACCACTTTTGGACTGGATTTCATGATGCCTCATCACTTTGGCTTTCATTGTTATGTAGAATGACGTTACCACGAATAACAGTGAAACAACTTTGAGCACAGGGCTGAGACTGCTAGCTGCTACATTTTACTTTATCTAGACTTTTGGACACTTGACAATAAAGATGTCAGTACTGTTTGATGAACTCCAGAAAAGAAAATGTACTTGTATGTGCATGTGTGTGTGTGTGTTGGGGGGGGGGATGGTTTTCACCAGAAAAGATAATGACCTTGATTAAACTCTGCATATGCATGTTCAAGTATGTTTGTGTGTATATAAAAGATAGATGGCCACAAAAGAAAATATGAGTGGCAATACAGATGTTCTTACCATTGCCACACAAAGTGCTTTGTGCTAAATAGTGAATTGTCATTTTGACATTGAATCCATTGGAGAGAGTTTTAAAACTATGGTTGGCTTGATCTATAATGCACATTCATAAGTGAAAGTTTCAGAATTTCATGCATTTTGATATTGTGAATGCAAACCTGTTAGTGTAAATTATGTTGTCCTAAGCTTGAATATAAAAACAAACGTTCTCTGTGCTTTGATTTTCAACATGGATGATTAATGGAGTCCTGGAGTTGAAGATTGGTTTGATCCACAATTAGATGCATTGGTGGTGAGCTAGTGGGTCTCATGCTTTTAAACAGATCAGTTGTTATGAGTTGTAGGGTTGCTTAGAGTTGCAGAGCTGACACATGCATCTGATCTTAACAAAACTGAATTCCAGCCAGTAACACACATATGTTCTTCAGATACCCAGGCTGTGCTGGAATTGGTCAGTTCTCAGTCAGGTTTCCACTGGAGAAAATTTGTATTTAGAATTGAACATAAAGAGTCTTTTAAGTGGTTGCAGCTTGAACAGAACAGGGCAAACTGTTTTTCGATTGTAGGTGTGTTTATGAATTATAGTGTGTGTGTGAGTATTTATTTGGGTGTGCATTTTCTTTTTTACTTTGAAAAGAAAGATAGGGGGACAGTTCTGTTTGTATACATTGATACCTTGTCCGTGAAAGTGTAATATGATAAAGCGTGTGATAATTATGTTTAAAGATATTTGAACGTTCATTTTCTTACTTTTAAAGCTGGCATCTTTGGTGGATAGACAAAACATGCTCTTGGCTGTAGATCTGTCAGAATTGATTATTATTTTCTTGGCCATTAACCCAGTCAGTTCACAAGGTTGGACAGGCAAAACATATATCCGGCTGCAGATTTATCAGTGGTTTTTTTTTTGGTTGTTGTTGTTTTCTTGGCCACATGAACCCAGTCAGTTCACAAGATTTATTTGCATTCCATCATATTTCATGAAATAAGGATTCCATGAAATGGTCAGCGCCCCAACAGCCGTGCATGAAACATTCTGATTTATCCTGAACTACTGACATAAGATTCTTATACAACCTGCTTACCAACGAACATTCAGAATATAGTGCACATATGGAAAAAAGCTACATACTAGAAAAGACGGTAAGTTATCCAGCAAAGCAGACAAAGATGCTGTGAAAAAACGTATACCTCTTGCAAAAATGTTCAATGCTGTGTGAGTTGTGACATGAGAAGTTCAGGTGTAACAATGTATGGAGAAGACACACTGAGCAAAGCTTAAGTAATGCTTGTAAATCCATTGAAGATAGATGAAAACAGAAAGGATGGAGGGTAGAGGAGAGGATTACACATCGGACGAATGTGTAACTATAATGAAGATAAACGGCACTAGCTAAAGATGCTTTGAAGTCTCATAGGCGTTTAACAATGGGTTTTTTTTTAGGATGTTTTGTACACTGGGCAAAGATACAGAACCAGACTTTACAAAGCAAAATGTAATTGATTTAGAATTTGTGTGTGTGTGTGTGAATTGATTTTTCTGGTTCAGTTACCTGTAGTTTATTTTATTTGGTAATTTGTTTTTGTGTGTATATTTTTGTGTAACAGTTTTATTCATTTCAGATCATTAAGCATCACTTCTGCTTTTATGTGTATTTTATGAATTTGAAATGTAGTACATCCTTTATTCAAATCTATCAAGGATCAGTAGCTTCTGTTCTTTAGTTTGTTTCATTATGTTTTTTAGACAAGAAAAACAACTATGCTTTTGATCTGTTTGCAATATGAGAGACAGGTTTTATAGAACATTCATGTTGTGACATTATTGAATGTATGAACTTAGTATTGTTCGACTGATGACTAAGTTATTCACAGATAATTGATATGAAAGTATAATGACTAGTGTGACATTCTTTTGTTCTCATGTGTGGCTAACATTTATCTTTTTACAAGGGAAAAAAGTTGTGCAAGTCTTTATCAATGATTTTGGTATTTCATTGATAGCAGTACTTTTGTTCTGGCTACATGATATCCATACTTTTTTTCCCTTGTGAATGGATTCCTCATTTAATGTTGAGTTCATTGATATTCTGCAATGCCATATAATACCATGCAGCCTATCTGGCCGCCATAGCCCATTCACACCAGAGCAGGGACACAGAGAACAACAAAATCCAACACCCAGTCTCCAGGCATTCATCAACAAATGTTTCAGATTCACCCCCATCTTGAGATGAGGTGACCAGTCATCATATCTGACAAAACCCTATGGGAAGTATGCAAAGCAAGTTCTATTCACATGGAGATAAAGAAAAGGAAAATGGGGCTGGATTGGTCAGGCTCTGTGAAGGTCTCCTATCAACATTACAGGACATGCGCTTGTGTGGAACAACTGGGAAAATGAAGTTGGGATAACCTCAACGGACAGATCGTTAGTGCATGGATTTTGAAATAAATGCTGCCAGAATGACATGAGGCCAAGTTCACTGAAGGAATGTTGCAGCAGCCCTATATTCCTCAGGGAATTGTAAGGGTTATTTGTTGACCATTTGGTTTTACAGTTCATGTGTGAGGATTGTAAGATAAACCTCCTTCATCACGGAAGATTCCTCTGTTTGAAATTTGGGCTGCTGTCTTTGGAGAGAATGTGTCACATTCATACAGAAGTGCCACCAGTGTTTTTTCTGCATGTATATTTTTTGCTACTTATCGAAATGGATACAATCCCTCGTGGGCAACTGAGCTGTAAACAACTTGTATTGAATTGAATTCTACAGACATTTACTGTGAAAAACTTCCTTGTTGTCATGAGTTCTTTTGTGCTAAGTGCGCTTTGTACATGGAACTTTGAATTGTTTTTCCTCATCCAATATGAGTGTGTGTGTGTGTGTGTATACCAAACCTGTGTTAAGCTGTGTCATGCATCAGTTTGTTTTTCCCTCACATGCCATTTTGCCAGGAATGGCTGTGCCAGTGTTAACAATACAATAAACACATAATATTCTGCACTATTTGCGTGCTCAAGTGTACATGTGCACACAGACACACCCACAAACACAACACACTTTACAAACATAAAGACACGCTTGCCCAATCTCTTTCTTACATTGCCCAGTATCTGGTGACTGTGTAAGAAAAAACGCTTCTTGTTATCACAAAGAGAGATTAGAAACAAATTTTCCCTGACATTGTAAGCTTTCTTATTGCTCTGTAAATATATGTTTGATAATTGTTTTGATCTGAGAAACCTTACACAAAGTTGTACAGAGGTGTACAGTTTTCACTTTATTATCATTGATATGTGGATGTTCTTAACAGTGTAAAGATAGGAAAATTATCATGTAAAATGATTGTACAAAATGTTATTTTATTTGTAGGTGTGTGTGGAAAGGGTGTTGATGGCTTGGAAATCTTCAGTGATCTTTCATATGTTCACTGAAACGTCTTACTTGCATATCTAACCCAGAAAGAAGGTCAGTTTTCACCTTCTTTCCTTGTAACTGTTAAATCTTCAGTTGTCCTGTTGCTGACAGATTAGCTGATATTGAAAGAAACAGTAATCAATAAAAGAGAATAAATGAGAGACACGAAATAAAAAAAGGTCATCTGGAAGAAGTATTTTAGTACCATTTAACTGCAAAATATTCATTACGTAAAAGAAACCCTGTGTTTTGACCTGCCTTCATTTGGTGGATATCACCCCCCACTCCCCTTCTCTGCACTCTCCTCCCCACCCATCCCCTTCTTTGGAGGGAGAAAGAAAGGTTGTCTTCACTGTACTGGGATGAACATCTTAGGCTACTCTCTGTTGTCCTCTACCACTGCCACTCTACCCCCCTGTCATTCCCCGCTCCCATGACTGACGCTGAAGCTGTGTCTTAAGTGTGGAAACGTTGGAGTCTGCCTAACCTTAAAATAGTGCAGTGCAGGAAAGGCTCAATTTGAAGGCTTTTTGCTGTCCACGGCAGCCCAATGGTTGACTCTAATTAAGTACACTAATCTGAAAAATGTTCATGCCCTGAAAATTTGAATCTGACCTAAACTGGGTACACAAGTTCACATCTGCTTAATTGCAGGCCTTTGCATAACTTAATTTGATGCCAACTTGTTACCAAAATTTCCCTATTTAAATGTTAGTATTCAAACACTACTATGAAGGACAGCATTTACATTATAATAGCATTTTGCGCCTTTGTTCGGAGAAATATGTGGAACAGACATTGGGAAAATGAAAGAGGGGACAAAGTGTTGATGATAACAACGAGGTGAAAGAGGAAGCAAGGTGTGGTGGGGGCTGGTGTGAATAGAGTTTCTGACTTTCTGATTGGGATCATTTCTAAAGGGCAGATAGGTAAACAATATTTTTTTTCTGTTTGTTCATTTGATTTTGATGTAGGGAATAGGGATCGAGATTGGGTATATCAGATCTGAGTGACTGTGAAATGATGCAGAAGTGAAGGAGGGGTGCTCAGGAGGAGGTGAGGCATGGGTGAGGAAGTAAAGGCTGGTCTTGTTCATCCTGATCTATTTGTAGGTGGGAGGTGCTATCAAAGTCCAGCATAGTACGTATACTACAGTTCTCTGTCTTGTTGCACATGCCAGCCCAATTCAAGAATGAATACTGGCACAGAAAAACTGGCCTGTTTCTGGATGACAAAGCTGTTCTTCAGAATGTCGGTTTCATGCCAGCCCTGACATTTATGAAAACACTAATGACATCTGGAGCAGAAGTCTGATGAAGTCATGTTTGAGATGTCATTTTCTTGTTGATATTCTGTGACGACAGTATGGCGTATGTTTCCCCTCCTCCCTTGATCATCGCCTTCCACTTTACCTCCCATCCTTCCCCTCCCCTTGTGTATTGGGAGAGAGAGACGTGGACAGACCAGTTTGCAGCAAGCAGTAGGTAGGTATGCCCCCCTGCCCTCCCTCCCTTTCCATCACCACCCTTGTCGATAGGGCTTGATGAGTGTGTGCCAAATAGCTCCATTCCTCACACCCTACCCTCCTGCCCCTGCGTCCTCCACCACCACCAGAGAGAGAGAGAGGCAGAGACTGAGAGAGAGCCACCATTCCCCTCCCACCCACCCACTCCTCAGCTGGCTTGACAGACATACTTTGGCACACATCGGTCATGCTGGGCAAGCTGCAAGGAAACTCCATAGTGCAACTGAATGGGAACTGAGAAAGGCTGGAGGGGAAGGGAGGTGAGGGAGGTAGCTGAGCTGCCTTAACACCAGATATGTGATTGTTTGGTCTAATGAAGAGCCAGCGTCCTTGTCATTGTCCATTCACATCAACTGTACCATTCAGTGTCAGGCAGGATGGCATCGTTTCGCACCAGATTAACTCGATCAACTAATTTGTCAAATTTGGAGCATGTACACACCTAGAAAGTAAGCTGTTAAAGCTAAAGTGAGTACAGAAGATCATTTTCACACATTTGGAGACAGAAGCACAAATAAGTTTTGATGATAGTGCATGTATAAACACAACTAAACTTGTGACCTGCAGTTTAGCACTCATGTATATGTAGATAAAATGGCACAAATTCAAGTTATGGAATGATAATCACTCTTTGTGAATTGGACTTTGTGTTATGAATTTAGTGCTGGAGTAAAAGGAAACTCTAACTGAAGAGACAGTGTTGAGATGTTTTAGAAATGTCATGTTATGTGATTTTTTTAAAGGAAGAGTATGCTGCCATCTCTGATCTCCAGATTGACTGGAATGGGTCTGGTTTTTTGTTGTTGTTAATAGTTTTTTTTTTTATGAAACATTGAAGCTGATGCAACCTTTGATTTTATTATTCTCATATGTATTTATGATAGTAAAATATCCTTATCATTTGATTTGACTACATACATAGCAATAATATTTTCCTCTCTACAACTTACCATACCTCACATGAAAACACTCTA
>SDAX010002561.1:17419-28673 GCA_004193615.1 Conus consors
TAGTCCCCAATCCGATGGACTGGACGTTCAGTTCGATTTGTCGTTTAAACTGGGAAAGAAAGGGCGAGAAAGGCAGAGCTCGAACCCACGCACTTCTCACATTTAGGAGGTTTGCTTCCAACAAAAGATGGATGCTAAAGATCTTGTGTACTGAATTGCAAAATGATGTACACATGCAACCATGATGTACACAATATGATGTCATTCTGTCTCCCAAATCCCCTTTTGTAAACAGCACTAAACATGACAGCATTTATGTTTAAGAGAAATAAAAGGCAACTAGTATCCCATGAAGGAGAGTGGCAATCCAGTTGATAACTATGGGATGGCAGCTACCTTTTTTGTACTTAAATGTGATAATTTTGAGTGATGTTCGTACAGGAGAGGGGAGGCAACATCACATCTAAACAGCTGCGCATATCAGTGTGCTGAAGTCATGTGATCTTCGGTGCCCAGCTTAGGTCAGAATTGAACTTTCCAAGTGAGAACAGTTTTTGAATTGGAGTGTTTTATCAGTTAAATTACTGCTGTTCCGTGAAAGACAGGACCATTTGTTGCACATGCAAAAAGCCAGTCGGTAAAATAACACACTTCCTCAAGGAAGCGTAGGCCACTGCTGTGCTAGCACTTCATGCAGAGTTCAGCAACAGGCCATAGGTGGATGCTGTATGAGAAAGAAAAAATTGAAAATGGGGATGTGGAAGATGGGGAAAATGGTAGAGGAGGGGAGCGGGGAGTATGTAGAATTAAAACAGAGACTGTAGATGTGTCTTTGGTAGGAGCAAGAGAAATACTATTACTATTTCAGCTGCTGTAGTCTTGTCGACAGAGACAGGATTAGGGGGCGAGGAGGGGGATTACAGACTGGGTGAAACCAGAATAAAGTGTTTGTAAAGAATACTCATGCAACAGTACAAAAGTGAATTGGCAATGAATGATGCTGTGGTAGGTTGTCTCACAGTAACTTGATGCTGAAAGCCATCTGTGCACTGCCATGCTGGTACAGTAACTGAATGGACTTGGTTTTGCCATATATTGGGGAGCTAAAATAAGTGGTGTTGGAGTCATGCCACTGAGCTGGAAGAGAAAGTTAGTTTAAAAATAATGACAAACAAGAAGTAAAATTAAATGATACCACTTTCTAGAAAGTCTTCAGAGTCTTGGGATATGAATGCATGTGCTTTTGGCGATGACAAATGACATTACCTGTCTTTGGAGGATCAGTAGAAAGGATTAAAGGCAAGAATTGAGAAGATAAAGAAATTACTGCATGTCTGCTGAAGTGAAATCGATCCAAAAATGGAGTAATTTCTTTATGCAGTACTGAAAATGTGTACTCTCAGACAACATAAATCAAGACATAACTGGTTTCATTAGAAAGGATCACTGTGTGCTGGCTAGTCAGATGAAAAAAAATTGGCAGTCACATCTTACCAACACTGGCTGAATGTAAATTTGTAGCAACAGACTGTCTTCTATCCACAATGAATTAACTTCTTCTGTGCTGAACAGAAGCAGATCAGCAGACATGTCTGGAAGCAGGCTGTAAATGCGTCTCCGTTTCACCTGAGTGAATTCGTATTGTCCCATGTAAAACAGATAAACGAGTCGAGTAGTAGTGACCTGGTAATCTGTCTGCCCTACAAAGCTGACAGTTTCTCACCAACCAGCGTTCTTGTCATGAGCAGTCAAGGGATTAAGGAAATCCCATACAACAAAAAAACCCTCACAAACAGATTAGGATGGAGAAATTCATACCCTGTTCCATGTACTTTTTTTAAAATCCACTTCCCTATCTGGCCAACTACACATTGTTCTTCTTTTACTCCCTCCATGAATAATGGCAATGATGGCAAGAAAAAGAAAGGTATGGAAGCAGAAGAATAATGCCACTACTGTGAATGGACTATGATGATGATGTGCAGATGATACAGGCTATGTGTCGGGCTCCAGTAACCACTACTCGGAACCCTATGCCTGCCATGAGGAGGGAACTCAGGAGAGAACTCGCTCGGCTCCCAGACCAGGGCTGCCCCAGATCAAGGGGAGCCCCCAACCTCCCCGGCTGCCGGACAATCACCCATGACATCACAGTCTCTGACATCATCATTCAGGATCCGACGTCATCAAGGGTTGGGGGGATGGAGTTGACGTCATTCATTATGACACATGCGTGATGTATGTTGTCCTATCTTGGTATGTCCAGTTATTGGGACTACCTTTATTGACCAAATATGATTGATTTTATTTCCTTTTCATTTCTCTCTCCCCCTCCGAACTCTTACTCCATGGACACAGCGACTGTAAGTGCGAGATGTGAGAGTATCCTATAATGGTTATGTTTTAAAATGGAGAATGGCTATAAACAAAAACATGCTGATTCAAATGCTTTGCTCACGATAGGTTTAAACATAATGAAAAACATCATTTTCTCCCATTTGGTACCATTGCTCTTTCGTCCTTGGAGTAACAACCTGGAGTAAATCATTTGTTTAGTTTTTAAAATGATACATACTGTTTATTCAGATACTGCGTATTGATCATATTATCTGTCCATCTGATTCTGAAATGGACTCCCTTGTCCGCTAATTGTAACAGAATTTATTGATCATGCATTGGTCAGTTTGTGGAGTATGTTCACAAAAGAAGCTCCTTTGAGAGTTGCTCCTTTCTAGAATCATGACTGTTAGACTAGCATTGACTCGAACGAAGATGTTTCTCTGTGAAACAAAAATTAGATCACAAGATTGCCAGATCACAGAACTTCGTATGTTCCTACAGACTTGAATTTTTGTGGCGTTTTTCAAAATCAAAATTGCTCGTAGTTGACAACTCAATTACTTGTGCAGCTTTCAAGTATTCTAAGCCCTTTTTGCAGGTAGACTACATTGATATCTAATCAAATCGGTTTTACAGTGTGAATACAAGGCATCATTAGGTAAAGAAAATCATCTGCCAGCTTTTCATAATAACGGCTACATGTTTGAGAACATCCAAATGAATTTATCCCCGTAATGTTGATTTATATAATTTGTCAAATGTCTATGGAAATAATTAAGTTCGATGTTCATCATTAAGTTTGTGCATTCAGTGAGGGTCATCAAATGAAGGATCCCAACTGAACATGTAGCATGAGCAGGGCTACCATCACAAAGTGTACAAGATTGTTCTACATCATGGGAAAAAATCTCGGGAAGTAACCTCATCGTCAATTATAAGCACTGTGAAGCCTCCATTAAACCACATGTGTATATAATGTACATACTTATTAAGCTGTGTTGTTCAGATGTATAAACATCTTAATGACACTTAATGTCTCTCTGGTAGTAGTGCATAATCATGTCATGTTCATTCACCATGCTTCGCTTAGCTGCTCATGTTTTCTAATGGCATTGAGTAGTAATTGTGTCATCAACTTTCATGAAATGAAATGTTATGTGCTCTCACCCCAAGTCACAAAATTGTGTCATTTACTTTCGTCAAAAGTCACAAACTGGTGTCACATATTCATAGGTTAAGACGGTGTGTCATCCTTGCCACGTCATATTGCCTCATCATTTTCGATTATGCTGTATTCTGAATAACAGTCTAGATTTAACTCTTTGACTAAGCATCCAGGTTGAGATATTCGCTGAAGTGTCCGGGAAATAGTCATCAATTTCAGACAGAAAAAATGTTTAATTCAGGTAAGAGTGGTTCATGAACTTTCAATTGGACCTGGCAAGGGCTAAATGCTTAATCCTTAAATGCTTAAAAAGGACATTTCCTGAGTAAATGAACAAAAAGGTATTTCATTAGCTTTGTAGAAGTCAATTTATTTTTTCATTTGGGCTCTTACAGAGGAATTCTTACCGAGTTAATTGTAGGCCTGCATGCTTGAGGAGTCCCAGGTAGGACATGTTGCACTCGCTTGTTCCATATTTTTAATGTAGCAGCTATTACATTTGCTCATCATCAACTGTTTACATTCCTCAGCTGTGCTCACAGAGCTGATTTTTCTTCAGTGCAGTCCTTTATCAGAATGAAGCGTTTTGGCTGTTCCTGTGCTTAGTCTGAGCTCAAACTGACTTTTCAAACACTGATCAGTTGTCTTCTCCCATTTCAAATTCAGATTATAAGCTGCTGACCCAAGTCATCAGTTCTGAAATAACTTCACATTAAACTTTCTAATAGGAAAATATGAAAATCAATTCTGTTAAACTGAGGAAGGATACACGAAGTAGGATAAGCAAATGAAATTTGATATTGTCATTTCTATGTGACTTAAATTGTACACAACTGCTCCCAGTAACCCAGAAAGAAGGGTAATTGAATCTGCATTGAGATATGTCCAAGTGCTGAGGTGCATGTAAGGGTGAAGGATGGTGCACACACTAAGCAAAACGAATTGTTATATACCGAGTTGCTGTGATGGCTGCGCCTTATACGAGTGAAAATCAGCATGTGTTATACGACTTGTATAGTAAACAAGTTGTGTCTAGGCCCACAATAATGTCTTTGTCAAAATAATTTGAATTTTGTTGAAGGAAATGGCTGTTAATATGAAAGCATAATCATTGGTGGTTTTGAGTCGATTTCATTCAGTTTCTGGAATGTTTTGTAGGTTCGTTAACTTATTATCTGTTGAGTCACTGAGATGATTCTGCACATCACATAGGTTGATTCACAGAATCACACAAGACAGAGGTGAGGAGGGGGAGGATATTCCTAAAGTTTTGAATTGTCAGTGTATTGTCAACACTTTTGTTGAGATATTTATCTTAAGTCTCATTTCCTGAAGGTGACCAGAAAAAATAAATCCAGTAACATAAATTCAATCACTTAAGAATTATTTCAAATTGTCATATGCTCATCAGTTTCAGTCTTCTGGTATCTTATTAATGTGTTTTACATGAATTCGCCATATAGTTACTTGCCTGTAATCATGCAGGAAACAGGAAACACTTTGAAAAAATGTGTTCAGTGAGAAAGGCTGATTTATTCTCCCGAGACAACCCCTGCATATCAAAGATACTTTCTGCAGTCGCGTGCATATAACCATTGCCAGTGGGCAGGTTTGGCCATTTTAAAAATTGTATGTTAAGACCCCATAATATATGCAGAAGCCTATTTCTTCATATGAACAAAGATCAAAACATAAATATGACAATGCAAGTCTTGTTTATGTTTGTTTGGTTCTTATGGCAACAGTAAAACAGGAATAAAGATTTTGTTTCAAGTCTGACCTTGAACAGATGTGAAAACAAACAAACAAACAAAACGGGTGAAGAGTATGTGATCCAAGCAAAAGAAAAAACAAACAGTAAACACAATTTGATGTTTGCCAAAGGCACTCACAACATTTTGTTTGCATTTTTTCACTGTGCACAGTATTGAGCACTAATTCCATCTTCATCTGAAGAATCAGTAGATTGTCATTAAATGAAGTGATGTCTGTATCTTTTCTGTACGTTTGCACCTTTACATGGCTCCCATTTTCCTCCAAACCACTTGGCTGTACTCTTTCCAGTACTTGGCACAATAGCACATATCTTCAGCTGGCTGAGATGTTGTCAAGGCAGGCATTCCCACCTCGCGCTGTGTGACCAACAAGGTACAAGAAAATGAAGTCTACCCATCAGCTGGGACCAGACACCTGGAACTTCCATCTGACCATAGACTTTACTGGAGCACAATGCCAGTTGGTCCCCAGGCAACTGTTTGCATTATTAGCCACTATGTACCAAGTAGTCTGGCGCCAGTCAGCATGACCCTTTCCATCTTAAAACAGCCCTTGCAGCATGACTACACAAAACATAGACACGAACAGAATTATTGTAACATTCTCTAGATAGTGATGGTAATAATTGTTCTTAGACTTGTTTTGCTCCTAAAATTTAATACTGAAAGGTTGACAGTCGTTGGCTATGTTTTAATTTCTCCACCTTGCGTTGGTATTCCAAAGAGTGAAAGTGAGAAAAATATTCACAATGAAGAGAACACATGTAAGAAAATGGAAACATTCAAGATACCATGGGTTTTATCAATAGAACTGGCAGTGTGCATTTCCTCTCCAAGTGAAAGGAGTATTAATGATTTAAGATAAGATAATGTTGCTTAAAGCCCAACCAACTGCAAAGGGCCACATCAGGGCCGTTAATGACTTGTTCAAAACGAAAGGCTGATTAATTCTCATGAGATGACCCCCTGCATAGCAAAGACATTTGCTGCAATCACATGCTTAAAACCATTGCTTGAGGATGGTTTTGGATACGAAAACGAATATCATGAAAAAGTATACATCTGAAACCGGATTTTGAAGCATTAATCATAGACAAATATCAGTCAATCATTACAGACAGGTAAATTTTCTAAAATTATTTACACAGGTGGACAAAACTATTATTCTCAAAAAATGATTGTTCAAGTTTTGAACAGGCTGAAAAAAGGTGGTGGGCAATGATTTCTTAGGTAAACAAAAAAAGAAACGGTTTGTGTATATGTGATCATTGACAGTTGTAAATGGTCCAATTAGTTTGTTTATTTTTGTTTGTGTTTAAGGGGATGTGCTTGCTTTGATATGATGCACAGTATCCTGAAGTGATTGTGGGAATTTAAAAGACGAATTATCTGAAACCAATGGAAAATGAACCAGAGTGAAAGATGTATTGGACAGTTTTTAACAGACAATTGCATTAACTGTTGTATTAATACAGCAACGAGGGTAATAAAAATGCTTTATCAATTCATTGAAAGTGTAAAAGTGTGCCAGTATGTATATGTTTGTGTTGATGAATGCATTATGCATATATGCATGGTCTCACTGCGTATGAGCATGAGAGAAAAAGAAAAAACAGAAAGTTAGTGGCAGTAGTTCATTCTTGTCAGTCAGGCATGATATTATACCATTCACCATTTATCAATCTGGTTTCATAAGCCACAAAATTTTACTGATACTTGTATGTTTTGTGGATAGATTGGTTATGTACACACAATTCATATTGTTCCATCTTTTGTGTTTAAGTAGAAGATATTTTCATCTTTTCAGAATCGTCCAGCATGTCTTTGTATATAGTAGTTGTTTTATTTTTTGATTAGAGTTCTGTGCATCATATGCCGTTTTCTTTTTCATTCTTCATGTTAGACTGAAAGCTAAAATGTATACAGATATTTATGTTCTCTCGCTCTCTCTCTCCATATTCATTCTCTTTGCTCACTTTCTTTTATCTTAAAAAGTGTCTGAAAATGTTGCTGTTTACTGCTAATATGTTACTGTGCGTGTGTGAAAGTATAATTGTTGAAAGGCAGTTGGTTTCTAACGATTATTCCACAAGGGATATAAATTCAGCACATAGATAAAGTCCCTAGTACTCCAGAAACCCATTAGTTAAGTATTGTATATACCACATACATTTTTTTTATTATTGCGTTGCATTTTGGTTTTGTGCTGTGTTTTTCTTTCATGTTTGCATATGAATCGCTGCGTCAGATACGCTGAAAAAGTGTCCATATAGGATAAACTTTTCATCATTCACATCGTTTATTTTGTAGTTGTGGATTCCAAGTTTCCTGCATTTGGGGGAAGTTTATTCATGTAAAATTGTGTAATTGATAGAGGAGTTAATGAATCCTTATTGTTTGAGGTAGTAGTCTTTTCCATTTGTTGCCAAACATAAAGCTTATAGCGATACTCCCACTGACAGTTTTCTGTGAATTATTTTTTACTGCAAAGACGTTCACTGTTGTCAAGATTTTATATCTGTGAGTATAGAGAATATTGCAACAAATGTTTGGTGAGGTGATGAGGGTAGTTTTGATTCTTCATTCAATTGGACATTAAAAAAAAATTGTCACAGATGACCTTTTCTGAAGAAATACAGAATATCGTCTCTGATCTCAAGACATTTGAACCAAGAGCTTATGTTATCAGTGAGAGGCGCATTGACCTATCAAACTCAGTTGACATGGAAACACCACAATTCCAATAATTATAATTAATAAATGAATACTGTTTCATTGGTGAAGACTTTGCTGTGTTAGCAACATGTGATGAGAGGTCTTTCTCATGTCGCCCACCATCCTTGTGACAAAGTGGATCAGTCGATTCCATTTAAGATTATGTCTTGGTATCTTCACAGAATTGTCAGGATACAGATTTATGTGCTTTATGGTATGGATACCTGCAATTTACGAATATGTATGATTTATTATATTGTGTCTATAGACAACCCTGAAACATTGTGCTCAGCTATCCTAATGTCCACATTATTCTAATTAAAAAGAGTACATGTAAAACCAATATTACTGAACTAAAATAAGACATTCAAAGACTAGATCACTAGCTTCCTGTCAGTGATTGTTAGCCTGAAGTAAATGAATACATTAGTTATTTGAGTTTCAGTTTTTGTAGGTTGCTTATGTTTGTTCCTAGTGAATGTAGATTCATTCGTTATACTTCCTAGTGAACATACATTCATTTTGTTTTATGTAATTCCAAAATTTCTTATTTTTCTCAAGCTCTTAATTATGCCATTCTTGCTTATAGGTCTGTCATTGTCTTTCCTTACCCCGTTTCCTCTGTGTGTCTTTCTGTCGCTTTTGCATAGTATGTTCACTATTTGTTGTCATACTGTTTTTCGAGTTTATCTACATTGTTGATTTTTGCCATGGATTTCAGCTTGTGTACAGTTCTTGTAATTTTTGCTTCTGTTCTCGCATGTGTCAGCATTTATGTAAATTAATTGCAATTTGTAAAAGTAATGGTTTGTGTTATCATGCTTTGAGTTTTTGTTTTTAATGATGTGTTGGCTTTTTGTTTTAATGATTTAGGTTTTTTTGTGGGACGTTTCATAGGACCAAAAGTGTATTTCGTTTCTGGTTTTCTATTTTCTTGTTTTGTTTTTGTACTTTATAACCATTTGTTTGGAGTAATTCTCTGTATGAAGCATTGCATAAACGAATGTGTGTTAATTCCTCTCCATAAATTAATTCATTCTACCTTCAACCATCTGTCATAGATCCGTCTATCCCTTTCTTTGGCCTAAATATTTTGACACTCCCCCCACCCCCCAGTCTGGTCTGACTTTTTTTCTCCGATTTGGTGGCATTTTTGATTGTCATAAATAAAGTTTGTTATCCTGAAGTAATCCCCATGTTGTATCTTACAAATCAGACCGTCTCGTTTTGACTTGCCTAGTGAAGTGTTTGTGCAATATTTGGTTATCAATCAAAATAGTCTCATTTTGTTTCCCATTGGAAAGAACTATTTCTGTACTCGGTGCTTCGTTTATGTTGCATAGTATGTTTGAGTGAAACAGTTTCTACTGATTCAGTCAGAAAAGTATCTGGCAAAATGAGGATATTACATGTGACAGAAAACTCATGCATATATTCAGACATTTTAACGCAATAATTGTTTATGCTTTGAACAGCATGCGGCTTCACTTATGGTAGAAGTCTTAATCATTATTGGATGTGACAACACACATATATTAAACACAGACATGGCTAAATGCATGTGCGCGCGGGCACACACACACACACACCACTTGAATAGAAAAAAAGCCTGTCAGTCTGCAAGATCGACATTTATTTGCCAACAATGTAACTTATGCATTACATGTCTGAACAAAATGGACACACGTGTTTGTTTCATTTGTTTTTTTTTATATTCTATAAATTCTGTTACTATAAAGTCAATCCAGTGTTATTTTGAGCTGTTACAAAGTTTGAGATTGTTTATTTGAAAGGTTTCAAAGATTTTCATTTCTGTTGTTTTTGTCTACAAAGAGTTCTGAAGTGTTGCAAGGTTCTCGTTTGGTTCCCATGGCTTCAAATGTGGTTGGATCGATTGTTTAGTTTATGCAAAGGTTTGCAATGGTGTTCTTTTTTGTGATCTTTTGATTTCTATATGACTTTTTTTGTGTCTGCAATGCATTGTTATTTGATGGCTTCAGTGTGACTATTGTATGAGTAATAAAAGTTTTTACATCCAAAAGTGTGCATACGTATATGTGCACCAAAGCGTATATGCTCTTACATACAAATGTGTAGTTGTTTGCAGTATTCTTTCTCTCTCTTCTTTTTCTGCAAACATCTCATCAAAGACTCTTCCCATCTGTTGAACAACAACAGCTCTATGAGACCCTAACTTTAGAAAAGTTTCATTACTTTGCTCCACCGAGGCTACTTTAAGAAGGTTACTCTGCAGTTAATTCTCCACCAATGAGGTTATATTTATGGGAGGCAGAACAACAGGAACTGGACAACAGACAACAGAAAATATCGGCAGGGTGGATAGAATCCTCACTAAGTTTTCCGGACGCCAGTGTTCAACATGGAGCTGAATGAACAGAAACTGGAAAGAGGGACACAACTTACAAGTGTCTGGAGTTCATTCTGAGCCCCAAGGCCATCAAGACATCAAAATGAGACGGGCTCAGTCATATCTACTGTGACAAGATGCAAGGGCATCTCTTACACTTGGTTTCAAAGTGAAGTTGATTGAAGGTGGAAATTTAAGCAAATCCTAGTTCACTGGACGAACAGATTACTGGACAAAACATGATCCATTTCAACCTCTTTAGGTCTCTTTCAGGCAAAACAAACAACATTTAGGACAATGAAAATGGAGAACAATCACTCACTTATCTTCTCATATTTGGCGCAAACTGGATGTTGGATGAAAACAAAGCAGTTGGGAAAGGGACCATGGGAGTTAAATAGTTTTGACAAAAATAATAACGATAACAATTGCAAAAATAGTGAAGATAGTGATGATGCTGAAAATATTTAAATAATTAGGATAGGAATGCTACCATTCCAATGATAGTATGATAACAGTTGTGTAGTATTAATAGTGGCTAAACACAGAAGGGGAGAAAGGAATGGGGTTTAGAGGATAAAACAGCATTTTCATTTCATTTTTTTTAAACAATATATCAAGAGCATTTAATCATTTCACCACTATGGCAAGAGTAGCCTTCCTTGCTTGTCAATTGAAAAGAAAAGAACAGAAAGCAAAGTATAAAATGATAATATCAAAGAGAGTAAAGGAACAAGGGAAATTTGAGAGACAATCTCTAGAATGTGGGAGAAAATGATCTAATTGATCAGAAAAAAAAATGCTCTGGCATCCCCAAAGAGATGAATGAGTGGGGCAGAAATTCAGCAAACAACAGGTAAGAAAGTAAAAGGCAGACGACAATAAAGAAGAGGACATTCTAAAAAAGACAAAGTCAGATAGATGCAACAGACAAGGGGAAATACTGAGAAT
>SDAX010002813.1:7627-18237 GCA_004193615.1 Conus consors
CTCTCTCTCTCTCTCTCTCTCTCTCTCTCTCTCTCTCTTTCACTTTTTAAATAGACTTTTTGTGTTTTTGTTCTTTCTAGGATTGGCCAGTGTCGCTTCCACCTCAGTGACTGATTCCACCTCAGAAAATGATGACAGGTAAGTGAAAAAAAAGAAAAGAAAGGTATGATTGAGGAGTTTGATTTCTTACCTAGCTAGTAAGCTTCTGTATTTGACTTTAATTATGTAAATTAATGAGCAACATCTGGGATGCCTAAATCCCACTTCCCGTAACCTAGGGTTAAAAAACATACTGCAAACTTTACAAAAAAAGGTGGCTTACCTATTGGTAAGATCAAAATGAAAACTATAAATCAGATTGAATCCTTGATTATCATTCTCATTACTTTGATCATTTGACGATGCATATCCTATAGCATTTTAATGAGTTTTGGTGCCGTAACTTAAGTTGCAAGAACCGCCAACATGCAGTTCAAGATTGTCGTCTACTATATGGTGAGGACGTTGTTTCCTTTGACCAGTTGACCATGGCATCTCTTTTACTTATTAGTTAACAGGATACTTTAATATGATCTTAGTCAATCAGTAAGGTGGTCATATCCTGCTATGGTTGTGGTAAATTTTTGTTGCACCATGTCATTGTACACTATGATAGAGCATATAAACACTGGCTAAAAACAGCCAGATAACATGCAACTAACGCTAAACAGTTTAATGTCATAGTTTATGGTTAAGGTCTGTGGTTTGGGTTAGGATTAGGAACCATCGTAGTGTGATTTTACATAGTGTATAGTGTGCCAGGATGCACAAAGGTCAAAGGACCAATCAGAAACATCTTTGCAAATGTTCTTGTAGTGGAAATAGGCTCTGCCTAGTTTTGTGTGACTTACTACAGCTGCTACCTCCCAGTGAAGAGCAAGCTTTACTTTGACTCTGCTGGTTTTGACCTGGCAAGCACTTGTTCTAAAGAGCCCAAGAGCAAATAGGACGTTAGCCTTCAGTGTTTTTGTGTGATTCGAGCAGAATGGCCAGGGGCTTACTCTACCATTCTAAAATGGCAGTTTTGTCTAAGCGAGCCCATCCTTTTACTCATTTCGTAGTGGAAAAGGCATTTAACCCCACACAAAAAAGCAAGTAAGTGGTGAGTTTGGCATCAACATGTGTTATAAGGTGCAGTTTTGCAGACTTTTGACACAAGAGAATCATTCTAAATTTAGTTGTGGTCTGTTGTGCCATATGATCCTTCCAGTCATATGCACCGTAGGTGCATGCACACACAAATTGATTACTGATTGTATTATTCAAAAGTTCTACATCTAAATCGTAATATGTACAGTAAGGGAAAGTTTGTTTCTCTCTGATCTGAGGTGCCATAGAGTGTAACTGTTGCTGTCCAGTGGTTGAACTGTTGGCATTTGATGACGATGATATGGGCTGTGTGCTGTTTTGCTATTTATCCCATTTATGCTATAAATAATAGTTCTGTCAAACACTGTATATCAAAGAGAGAGAGATGGGCCGACGATTAAATGGATATCCTGATCAAGTGTCAGAATGACGATGTGATCACACAGTGAGCCTAAGATGGTAACAGACAATGAGCAGTGACAAGGCATGGTGTTGCATTGCAAAACCAGACCAGATGACTGAAGTTAGTCGACATATTGCTATGGCTCACATTCTGACATCATATTGTGACCAACGGCATTGACATGCTAGCAACAACAAAATGATAAAAGCTACATCACTGAAATGTTGTAAGAAAATTTGTAGTTGCACACTAGTTTTAGAAAGCAGTAATTACTTTTAAATCAAAACAGTTCTACACAGCTGACTTACCACGACATAAGCCCACTGGCAAACAGTTGCCTAGATCAAAACTCATTTTGCCATACATAATCTTCTCTCACAACCATGTAATAAAGTAGAATATGATGTCCACAATAACACAACAAATGAACAAAATTAAATGTAGCAACACCACCATAGGCCATGTCATCTTCATCAAGTGCCAACAATTCAATCACTGGACAGCAACAATCACTCTCTATGGCACCTCACATTGTAAAAAACAAACAAACAAAAAAAAAACTTTCCCTTACTGCACATTATTATGATTTGCACCGTATAATGCATGTTTTATTTAAGTTCAGAAATTTTTAACATTCAAGTAGTGGTGCAAGAAACATATGCTAGAGACTGATCACTTTTATCACAGAACCAAGCATGTAAGATAAATTCTGCCAAACTGGAAAACAGTTTCTATGGCTGAAGTTCAATCAATGGCTAGACATCATGACATGACACTTTAGCAAAAAGTGTCAAGTGCAGAAGGGGGAGGGTTCTTTAAGGTAAGTTTTACATTCCATTGGGGAAGCCTCAGTACAGTTTATACAGTTACAATTGGAGGCCTCTGTCAGCATCATGCAATGAACCAGAAATCCTGCCAAGACAAAAAAAAGAGGTGGTTGTGATATGCATAGAGGAATACGAGCTCAACCAGATTCAGATTGCATATTTCATTGATCTTTTTTTCTTATTCCAGATGGTGGGTTAGCTGCTGATTGTTGTACAGGAAAACTAGAATTAACATGTCGCTAGCCTGGGATTAGTTCACTTGAAATTAGCCCTGACCGTTGACCACAGATATTTCTGAACCTGATTGTGTTATTCTTTGTACTTATTAGTACTTCACGCTATCTTGTTGGACAGTTAGAGTTTATATTCTAGTGTTAAAAAAGAAGTGTTGTTAGATAGGTTGAGAACAAAAGCATCATTTGTTGTACGTTGTTACAGGAGACCAAAACTGTCCATCCCCAATGAAGAGTTGAAAAGAAGAGTTGCAGAGCTAGGAGACCTAAAAAAGATCTCCGAAGGCACGCTCTTCAGTCATCGTCACAATTTGTATTGGAAAGGTGGCCAGTCAAGAAGTGAGTTGGAGTGCTTGATTGTAATATTATTTAAAAGACATTGACACTGATACAGTGTCATGACCTCTGAAGGTCCTATGATAAGGAGGTTATCTGAGACACTTTGAAAAAGCAAGAGACATATATACCTCCACACATGCATATGCACAAACACCAACTTTATTTATTCACATACATGTACATACATTTGCACGCAGGCAGACCTCTCTCTCACTGATACACATACACTTATTCACCCACACACTAGCCATCATCTTGAAATTCATGGAGACTATACTAAGCACAGGCTACCCACATGAAAAAAATATGCCAACTTGGTGCTGTTCTTACATTATTATTATCATTATTATTTTTGCCATACTTCTGTGTATTCCCGGTACCAAGGAGGAATTGCGTTTGCGACCACATTTCTAATTTCCACCATTTAGGTAGCCGCATTCCATCTTCAGAGAGTGTGCATATTTGGTATGTGTGCACCTGTAGCCGGCACTTGCCCTGTATATGACATGAGCGTCGGGATCTGTTAAGTCCATGCGTGATGGAAATGTTTGTGGCACAGACAAGACCTCGGTTTATACTCATCCAAAAGAGTGGGTAAGACAGCCCTGTACACATGCACAGGAGTCAAGTTACCAGTTGCAGCAGGGCTTAAGAGTGGTCACCCATCCAAACACTAACCATGTTCGGCATTGCTTAACCAGCCAGAAAGCAGAGCTCCCTTTTTGCCATACAATTTATAATTGTATTTCATCATTTTCTTAATCATTAGAGGAAAATGACTTTGTTGTCATAGTAAAATAATGCACCTCACCGTACTTGTGACATTTTACTGGTGTAGCTGAGTCAGTTGGCTGACACAGTATGACCCATTTAGGTACCCGGTCAGAGGATACACATATGTGTAGCTGTTTTTTTTTTATTTTACTTTGTCTTTGGCATCCCAGTAGAGCATAGGGTTTTGATTATTCTCTTTCTGCAGATCTCAGGATGATCCTTGGGTCAAGCTGGCTGCCCACATTCCTTCAAGAGACTGTGTTTCCAAGTGTGTAGCTGTAGTACTGCATTTGAATGAAACTGAGGAATAAGTATGCCTGAGATAAGCAAGTCTTGTCCATTATCCCTGATGAAGTTTGCACCTTGGGTACTCAAAAAACATGTTCCTTGATTTGTGCTGGAAAAGGATTTCAGCAACTGCTCCCAGCCCACATAATTTACTTGTGGAATCTTTTAAGGAATCAGATTCAATCAGTTTCATATTTGCACTATAACCATAAGTCTAAACCTAGCATGATTTACTATATCTCATTTATCTATGAAAACAATGATACTTACTCTTTCAAAAACAGTTTTAAAGAATATATTCTAACTGATCACTGTGGCGAAGGAGTTAGCATCGCAGATGTGTGGCTGGGAGTTCTGGGTTCTAATATCAGCAAAGTCATGTGGATTTTTCAGACCACACTCACTCCAACCCAGATTTGAGTTTGCTGCTGGCTCAGTTTGGGAAGACTGGGACCACACAGTAGCGTCTTGTACACTTAATGGATGCGTTTCAACAATTTCTGAGAGTGTTGCTCCAACTTCCTGACCAGCAATGCAGATGCCTGTGTCTCTCAGACCTGGGTGATGCCAGGACATATTATGAAAGCAAGCGCAGAGCACAGCCATGTAGTTTAAACTGAAATGGGCTTCCGTTGCATCATCTGTATCATACCGATCCTTGTTGATCAGCACAGAAAAAAAAATGTCTTAGATTTTGTGGCCATTCAAGCCCAGCTGTCATGGTGACCTCAGTTTTGGTTTCCTGTCCTCGGCTGTGTCCTTGGTGGGTTCATGTCATGGTCACTGGTATTGGCGAGTTCATGGGGACTGTCGGTAGACGGACATGGCGGTGCCCTCAAAGGGGAACCATACTCATGTTGGCTCTGCAATTAACCCATTATTGTCGTTAGTAGGGGGATTAATACGTGGAGTCATGGGTATTTTAGATCAGAAACAGGCGCCACTGAACACCACCGAAATGACTCAGCAGCAGTGCAGCATCTTCTTCAGTGGGTTGCCTCGTAACGACTTGAAGTGGACTGCTCCCAGTGTGCTTCTGGTGCCGTGGCTGTGGCTGGAGATCCAGAATGAGCGGCGTGGATGCAATGCCACTGGGGTGGAAAAGATGATTAGACAGCATCCCTCCCTCCCAGCGCCTGTATATTTCTTTAGGTTCCACATCAGATACGCCTATTCCAAAATGTTATTCTGAAACCGAGAAAAAGAGATCTGCTAATGCAGTTTCAGTGGACCCCTTCAGAGGCTTTTTGATTGTTTTTCTGGGTAGAGGCCCAGCTAGTAGAGCGTTATCTGTGCTTTCTGGCTGATTAAGCAATGCTGACCACGGTTAGTGTTTGGATGGTTCACCACTTCAGTGCTGCTGCAGCTGATGACTTGACTCCTGTGCATTTATATGGGACTGCGTAATCCATTCTTTCGGATGAGAGTATACACCAAGGTCTACTCTGTGCCGCACGCATTTCTATCACGCACAGACTTAAAAGATCCCAGTGTTCATGTCCTATACAGGGTGAGTGCCGGCTACAGATACACACATACCAATTATGCATACTCTCTGATGATGGAATGTGGCTACCTAAATGGTGGGAAATAGAAAATTGTCACAATCATGTCTCATCTGCTTGATAGATGTGTTTCCGAGCCGTGCTCAAATTTCCTGACCAACTCTGCAGGTGTCTGTATCTCTTGACCTGGTTGATGCTGGGGTATATAATAAAAGTAAGCATAGAGTAGAGCCCTGTCATGCAGTCTCAGACCAAAATGGACCTCCATGGCATCATCTATATCATCCTTATCCTTATTAATCAGCATAACTAAAAACATTGTCGCAGGGTGCAATGCCACTGGGGTGGCACAAAACTGAGACTGCAAAAAAAACAAAACCAAAACAAACGACAACAAAAAAGCGTAAACTTTTCTGCAGTCAAACTTTCATCACAATTGTTTTGGATAACTTATTGGAAAAATATGCATCGTGTGTTCTTGTGTGCAGGAATTCTGGACTTTGGTAATGGCCTTGGCTTGATTCAGGAGGGTCAAGATGACATCATGATGGAAGTACTAATATCAAAGTTTCCTGTATTGGCTTTCAAGGTATTAAATACTTTAATTTAGAGAATGCAAAATTACCTTTTTCTTTTTTAGGGATATTTTTCTGGAGGATAATGAGCAATGCACACAAGTTTCAGTGTCTCTTGTGTCAGTGGACGTAAAACTCAGAGAGTTCTGATGCATATCGTCTTTTTTTGTTTTTTAGTGACCAATTAGTGTACCATATAAAGGTTACAGGTAGAGTGATCGAGAGTTTGGGTGATATCTATAATCTTGCTAATGATAATAACACTGGCAGTTAACTCTACTCAGCAAGGTACATCCTGGCTAGCCAAGGACAGAATCCATGAAATTGCAACAAAACTGACCTTGGCGAAATGCGTGCTTTTTAACACTTCTTAGAAAAATTGATTTAGAAGTATATCATAATTAAATAGGTCTCCAATTTCCACATTTTTTTAAAGTACTTATAATTATGATCTTGAGTGGGTTTATGCAAGTTAAGAATACATTAAGTGTGTTTTCATGTCTCTTTTTTTCCTTTTTGTGACCTTTCACACATTAGCCTATTTGCTTCACTAAACAGGTGGTGTTTGTCCACACTGGCAATCAAGCTAAAAACAGTAACACTCCACATGTCCGGTAACATGTTACACAAACAATTGTAAACTTGCTTCTTCAGAAAAGGCTTTCTAAAGTATACAAACAATCCTTAATAAAATTCCTATCAGGCTTGCCCACGGGCATGCACTCAAGGGCACGATCTAGGCTAACACACATTCTTGATTTCCCCAAGGCTAATACAGTAGGCAGTATTTGTCTTCATGTCCAAGCAGCTAAAATACAGAAATGAATTTAATCAACTAATTTGCGTCATGCTGTCTCAAGGGCATGCACATGCAGGGTTACTGACATCTCATCTCAAAAGCTGTTGTGGTATATTTGGCAACTGCCAAGGCAAGCCTGACATTAACGAGTTCAAGTGACATTTTAAGGGTTGTTGGTCATGTGAAAAATTTAGCAGGTGACAAATACTCCCTAGTATCTTTAAATTTCGGACACCATAATAGAAAATGATATTCAGATTCCTGCTGATATGGATAAAAAGAACAGTATAATGCATCTTGTGAAGCAAAAGAATGGTGTTATCTGTGGGAGTTCAGGCAGGACATGCCGAGTCTAAATCTAATTAGGTTTTTTATGATTGGTTACATTAGTGACAGTAAAGAAATAAATTGGAATTTCATATATCTTGTGAAAAGTAGAATAGAAAGGAAATGGTCTTACTGTTCCAGTTGGCCATACCATTCTTGCAAATAGGATATTATCAAAGATGAATACATTGAAAGTTTTTTTTATTGATTTATCTATTTACTTAATTTGTTTTTTTGTTAATCTTTTTTTCAGAACATGGACTACATTCTCAGGGTCTTACTGCCAGAGTCGATTATGCGCATTTATGATCACGTAAGTGTTAACTTAATTTGATCTTATTTTCTGCATTGTTATTCTGTCTGCATTATCCTTTCATACCTGCTTATCTTTTACTTATCTGCAGCCAGTTTATCAAGACACCTAGACAGTTAGATTTGACACACACATACACACAAATGCCCAGCATTGGTCAAGATTTAAGTTAGTAAAACAAATTATTGGTAAATTCTGGAACAGAATATTTGTATCTGCGGAAATTTGTGTGTTGAGACACTACATATGCTTGCGTGTGTTGTGATAATTACCGGAGGAGGGATCTTAGAATTAAAAAAAAACCCACATGAACAAAAAAAGAAACAAAACCAGCTTTGCAGTGTAATATCTTATTAATTGTTTCCCCTGGGGGATGGAGGGTTGCTATGCCCTATTGGTTCCCAGTGGCTGCCTTGATCTCTCCCCCAAAATGAGGCGTTCTTTTTCTCTCAATTTTTCGTTTATTCTTCCTTCCCTTTGACATGTATAACAGTTCGCATGTGTTCTGCTTGAATTCAGCCACAATGCTTATTGTTAAAATGCATTTGATTAAGAGGTGGTGGTAAATGAGAGGGGGGTGGGGTGGTAAATTTGTTGCCTTTGATATCCTGACACACAATTATAAACTTTCTTCTTTTCAAAAGAGAACGCAACCTCTTTACTCCGAAGTAGTTCTAAAAGTAAAACAAACCACATTTCTCTTTTAGCATGCTTATTTGAATTTTACACATTTGCTTTGTTCCAAGAGGAAAACAGGAAATGAACAGCTTGGAAAAAGAACGCATGCAGGTTTGTGTAATATATTATTTGACATGTAGGATTACAAAAAAGCACACCCACATACCCTTCTGACACAAATAAAAGTGCCTGCAGCCATACCCATTCAATCTCCTTTTAAACTGACGCTGCTACAGCTATTGCCAAATGAATAAGGTCTTACTTGCATGTAAAGCTAGCAGTTCAAATCAAAACCACACTGATTTGTCAACTCTTAACGCAATTATGTTGCAGATTGGGAATGATGGGAAACCTCCATGCTCTCAGCCAGTTCCACAGTCTCCATCACTTTTTGATTCTCAGTCTGAATGCGGATTTGATGGAGATCCTGACTTTGTAGAAGGTGAGTTATCTATCTATATCAGTACATGTAAATATGTGCTTCTTTTGAGTTGTGACTATTTTTTTGTCATCATATATCTGGAGAAATCACTAATCAAGATTCATAAACTTCCAAACCCTATCTAACACTGGTAGTTTCTACAATGCCAGTCAGTGCATACTGATATCAGATTATAGTGAATCGAAACCTTAAAGAAAGTGTTAGTTGTATCTTGTCTCTTTCTGGTACTTTCTGTCTGGTGGATTTTTATGTAGCAAATTACTGTGGTGTAGTTTTTTTATGGTGGATCTGTCTTGACGGACTTCTCAATATGATTTTCATTAAACCTGTCAAAATAAAGTTGTACGCTCCCCAAGGTCAAATATAACAACTATAAAACCAGCAACAACAAGTAAAATAATGAAAGATACCGCATCTGGACGAACTTTTAAGCTACATAGGCTTATAAGTATATTTATTTTAGGGTCCATATGACTTTTCAATTCAGTAAGGTGGCAACACATGTGGATAGTTCTGTGGCTGGGATAGAAAACTGTCCACAGATTATTATAGCCAGTTCACTGCACACATTGATACTGCCTACCCAGTTGACAGACATGTGCATTAAATATGTAGCAACTTTTTATTGATCTTAAGTCCCTTTAATATGAGGCATTCCTGTTGCAAAAGGTATCAACAGTCGTTTTATACAGTGTGATTAAAATTCATCACCAAGAAATGCTATATACGTCACTGAATGCGTAATGGTTTTCAGAACATTTAAATGTCAGCTGTTTGACTTACAGTTTTTAAACAAGAACACAATCATCACATTCAGTATCACACCACTTCCCTGCAGTTCACATATTTACTTCATCAAAACATGGAAGTATAATAAATATCACCTTGCTGTTCACAGTGGAAAGGTACATGAATTTGCAAGTGTTTCCATGGTTACACAATGCATAAAAGTTTTCAACTCGTAGAATTTTCCACATCAGTCCGTGAATTGCAAAGTCGCAAAGCAGTGTGACTTCACCCAAGATCATGTGAGACAAACACATTCATTGATGGGCTGATTTACTCAGTAGGTGGCTAGGAAAGGGGAAAAAATTAGAATGATTTCTATTTCAACTTTCTAGTGGCTTGAAACTATTGGGGCTAATTTGCATTTATGGTGAGGGCTGGGATAGTCAACGATAAGGGCTCAAGAGAGGCAATGTGTAAAGAGGCCTTTACAGTGTGAAAATGCACACAAAAATTTTTTTAAATAATGAATTGAAGAGCAAGGCCATGTTTTAGAAAGAAATCGAAAGATTTTTAAAAAGTCCTCACTTGGTCATAGGTTTAACACATCAAAGTCATGCTGTTCTGTTCATCTTTTATGTACATACTGTTGTAGGCACTGGTCATGTTTTTTGAGACTTAGTATCTATAAAAGTATACATAGATTCTCAAGGCATTCAACTGTCCTAAAATGTGAAATCCATGGAGCCATAATTGGAGACATGTGAATAAAGAAGTGAATTTCTTGCTTGGTTCTAAGCCATTGCTACATATCATTCAGGTTATAGGCTGCTTTCATGTTTATTAGTTGCACGTTAACAATTTTTTTTTTGTTTTTGTTTGTTTTGTTTTTTGTTTTTCTGGCAACAGCTAAGGTTAAAATTTGGCTGCCTGCCAACTAAATTTTCAATCACTGACTTCCTCAACTTGAGCTATGAAACCATTGCATAAAACAACATAGGAGTTACATCATAGTTTTTGTTGTTTTATCTGTTTTGAATCATAATTCTGACTTTACCCGTGGTTTCCTTCTCAGTGCTGTTTGGAATATAGGACCTCCTCTTTGCATGTAAGACCAAAGGTGGCTGACAATGCAGAGGACTTGGTGCCTAGCCTGAGCAGACTGCATTCTACATACGTGTCCACATTTCATTGTCTGTTGTGTAAATCTATTTGCTAACTACTAAAGGTGATTCAGATCTCAAATTTATATA
>SDAX010003141.1:3467-17373 GCA_004193615.1 Conus consors
GAGTGGAGTAAAATGCAGGCCATCATCATATTAACGCACAATGAACTAACACAAAACAATCAAAAGAAAAACCCCAATCAGATTATGAAATAAGTGTGGTCCTATGTTCTGCTTGATAGTCTTAAGCACATTTGCATTGGTAATGTGATCAGTATCTCTGATGTTTAGCATCGTACGGGAACACCTCATTTCCCATGCTAGGATTGTTCTTTCTAGATTCGCTGTATGGATCCATGTGTCGCATGCATACATGAAAATGGTGCATACCAGTGCACACAGGAGCCTGGGCCTGTGTTCGATGGAGATGTTGTTGCCCTTCAATAAGGTTTTAGTCTGAACAGTGCCGGTATCTAATAGGTGGAACCTAAACTAGGTGTACACAACACAACGGTGAACCTTCCTTTCTGACTGATGGATACTAAACAATGTGGTGTTTGTAGGGGAGGAATGTTGAACACTATGGTGTCTGTGACAGAGGAATACTGAACAATGTGATGTTGGTGGGAGAGGAATACTGAACAATGTGATAAGTGCGATAGAGGAATACTGAACAATATGATGTGACAGAGGAATACTGAACAATGTGATAACCGTGACACAGGAATACTGAACAATGTGACAGAGGAATACTGAACAATGTGATAAGTGTGACAGAGAAATACTGAACAATGTGACAAGTACGACAGAGAAATACTGAACAATGTGACAAGTGCGACAGAGGAAGACTGAACAATGTGATAAGTGTGACAGATACTGAACAATGTGACAAGTACGACAGAGGGATACTGAACAATGTGACAAGTGCGACAGAGGAATACTGAACAATGTGACAAGTGCGACAGAGGGATACTGAACAATGTGACAAGTGCGACAGAGGAATACTGAACAATGTGACAAGTGCAACAGAGGAATACTGAATAATGTGGAGTGTGTGACAGAGGAATACTGAATAATGTGGAGTGTGTGACACAGGAATGCTGAATAATATGGAATGTGTGACACAGGAATGCTGAATAATGTGGAGTGTGTGACACAGGAATGCTGAATAATGTGGAGTGTGTGACAGAGAAATACAGAACAAAATGTGCTGTTTATGACCATTGAATACTGAACAATGTGATGTTTGCGACAGAGGAATACTGAACAATGTGGTGTTCGTGGGAGAGAAATAGACCCTACTGACTACTGTTGTGTTTGCGACAGAGAAAAATCTCGCGCGATGACATCAAGGCAGACCGGAAGTACGGCCATGACGCCGAGGAGTACCAGAAGCTGGCGAAGCGCGTGCTGTCAGAACGTAGCACCATCAACGCCCTGGAACTGCTGCAGGAGAGATGGCGGATGATCACCTTCATGTACGACGACTGCCTGGAGCTGGTCAAGCAGTGGGACGAGCACCGCTTGGTGAAACAGCAGAAGAGACGGCAGCGACGCCTGCTGTTCCTGTCATGTGTCTCCCTCCCCTTTGTGTTGTCGTTCGTCACCTGGCTAGTGGCCAGACTGTGTTGGTGATGTCACGACTGTTGTTGTTTTATGTGGTGATGTGGTAATCTAGTCCTCATATGCATGTTGGTTTGGTTGGTACACATGGCAAGGGTTGACACACAAGAACTGATCGTTGGTAAGTTACATGTGGCCTGCATGTGCACAGAGGAAGATGATCAACAAGCACACGAAAAAAGAGAAAATTCAGGTCCAAGAAACTCAAGAGAAAAAGATATAATATTGTTATTTATTTATTCTTTTATTTATTTATGTATTTATTTAACCACCTATCTGTCTATGTGTTTGTGCTTGATATTCTTTCTTGCATTATGAACATGCACGGATCCTTACAGCCATGATCACCGAGATACTTCTGGACTTTTGAGGATCTGAAGACCGAGGATCTTCATTGTGTAATGGGTCAGCTAGATAATTCAGGATTTCAAAACCTTGAAACATAGGATCTTCATATTGTAATGAATCTGCCTGATACCTCAGGATTTCAAGGGCCCAGAGACAGAAGACCTTCACATTGTTAAGAATCTCCCACATGCTTGAGGACTCAGAATACCTGAGGACTGAGAAAATCTTCACATGGTTATGCATCTGCCAGATTCTGCAGGACTTCAAATGACTTGAAGACTAATTTTCTCTTGTTTTAACATTGTATGGGATCTGCCTGAAGTCGAGGAAATGAAGACAATCTTTACACAGAAATGGATCTGCCAGGGAGACTGAAGAAAAAAAAACTCCTCAGACAGAGAAGTGAAGGCTTTCACTTTGGAAACGTAAAACAAATCGACAGAATGATTTGATCTCAAGTTGTCACAGATGGTTCTTTACAGAACATAGTGAAGAATGCAGGAGAGTTGCCTTTCACAAATGTCCAGACGTTCATCGAACTTTAAGGTCCAGTACAACTGGCAGGCTGCCAACAAAGTTCAGATCGGAAGTTGCCATCATGCTTGGGGAACCAGAACGCACAAATGACAGATCTCTCAGTCAATCATGATGACTTCCTCAAGAATTGTTGGTCCCCTGCTGCAGGACATAAAGAACATGGAGACCATCCTGAGATCTGTATTGCAGCAAGAATGAAGGTCAGATAAAAGCACAAGACGATCTATAGTGTATATATTAGATCATAACTTGAAAACAAACAAGCAAACGAACCAACCAAACAAAAAACCGAAGATACTGCCTTTTTCAATCACATCAGAATAGGATTTGCCTCTCCCAGATTTCGACAACTTTTGCCTGTGTAACATATACATGTACAGGGTTCGCCTTCCCACACTTTTACAGCTTTTTTCCTGTACAACATATCTTTGCTTGTCGTACATTTCTACGTCTTTTGAGTATACAACATATCTACTGGATTTGCCTGTCCCTCTATTCTTCGGCATTTGCCTGTACAACATACGTACAGGACAAGCTTGCCCAAAATATTTACAGCTCTGGCAGGTGCAGCGTTTCTACAGGATAGGCCTGTCCAAGATCTCTACAGTTTGGGGCTGTACAACAATCCAAATCTGCAATGGCCTGAGGAGGCCACAGTCATGTTATTCATAGCCCAGCCGATCGTGGGTCATGTCTGGGCTGTGGCTAAGACCCATCTGAACTACAAATCCCTTTACTCTAAAAATGACAGGTCTTTAGCAAGTGCCTCAGTTCATATCATGTTATTGTTTTTGCAACTGACAACTCTTGTGACAGTTATTTTTTTGCGTGTGATAACCACAGGCTATGCAAATATTGTACACCCCTCTGCCTGTACCGAATGTGTTCTGCCTTTTGGTACCATATGCATTTCTTTTTTAGGTGTGTATCTGTTCACTGACACTAGCCTTTTGAATATTTCAATCATCATGATAATTTATTACTGGATACTGCAAACTGTGCACATTGTATATACAATTTATTGCTGAATAATGCAAACTGTAGACATATGTAATATTGAAAATCATCAGAGTTTAATAAATGTTATCAAAGAAAAAAAGAAAGAATGTTTTGTCTCCCCCCTGTTTCATTTTTCCTCTCCTTTTGTTTGTTTGTTGGTGATGACTTTAGCCCAAAATGTTCAATATCAATTATTGTCGTATCTTGTATTGAACCTCATATTTGCTGAACAACTGAAATGTCAACACAACTGGGCTTTTTTTTGTGTTTGTTTTGTTTTTTAATCTCACCCTTGGATTGCAAGGAATATCATCTAATGCATATATGTGCAGAAATGACATATTGAATATGCAGTCAATATGTGGAGGGAAAAAGACCCAAATTGTTGATGTAGAAATAATAAAATATTCGCACAGAACCTGCATGAACTCGCTCACACACACACACACACACACACACACACAGCTACACTCACACATGCTTACACACAAATGCAAAGCCAGTGTTAAAAAAAAAAATTTATTCATAAGAATAGGATTTGGGTTGATTTCTATCACCATTATAGCATGTTATGGTGTTATAATTCTCCATACTGATGTAAATGTATGCAGGAATAAAACTCAAATAGCCACCATATGGTTAGCAAAAATACCATGTACATGGATTATCGGCAACCATTTCAAAATCCTGAAATACTGGTGTATTATGCATTTGACATTTAATGACTAATTAAACTAAACTACTGCTCACATAACTGTTCCACACACATATATATACACATACACACACACACACATGCACAAATTTACCCTATATGCAAATATCTATAGGTATTTCTGCTCCAAACTGACTTTCTACAATGATCAAAATATCTAAAAAGATAACAATATTAACAGATGAGGAACAAACTTTTGAAAAAAAATTCCTGGAATTCCTGGGAGGGCTGGATAACTATCTTATTTCTGATGAGTACCAAACAAACCACTGTACTCTGGATATGAGGAACAAACGTTTTCATATCAAAAAGCTATCCCAGAAACAAAACTGGGGAATATAATGCTTGTACTTCCATTGAGAATACAGTCGACGTTTCCCAGTTTATGGTTCAGGGAAACGGATCAAGAAAGTCAACTGTTTGATTGGACGCATGCACCAGAGTAACGAGTGAGATTTCAATTCTCTGCATTATGAGTTTCACGCCCATGTTTCGGCATTTTCTCTCCATGATCAAACTGTTAAGCCGACTGAAGAGGCAAAACTGCTTTGGGCATGCCCACCCATGGCACATCCTCTGGAAATCGCAGGGTCACTCTCACTGAACACAAGCTCCAACACAAGTTACCTCCCTTGCAAACTCTTCAGCATGCACATCAGGCATGTCAACAAATCCTCAGCAACAAAATCTCATTTAAAAAACAAATCTGTCAAAGAACACAAACAAATAAATGCATGAAAAAAAAAAAGAAAAATGCAATACAGAGGTAGTAAACACAGGTCAAATGTATAAGGTAGCAATTCTTCAACAAAGAACAAATAAAAAATGAAAAAGGTACAGATCTGTCGGAGAAAAAAAAAGCCACCTTGGAAATAGGTAAGGTCAGCATTCTTGACCTACAAATCATACAAGGGCATGGCATTCAAAACATCTCCAAAACTGGAGGAAGAGACAAATTTCTGATGATATACAGAAGATAGGGGGAAAAAACCCCATGCACCCAAAAAAGTGATTCTATTTGGGCATTTCAGAACCCTCGTTTATTTCCAAAAGATCATGTGAATGGCACTGAATTATGTGAGTTCTCATTCTCTCTGTCTCCATCCCCCTTCCCCCTTTCTTCTCACTGCCTAAACCTCTAAGTGTAGTAATAAAAAAAAAAAAAACCACCAAACAAACAAAACCCATGGATCTTCCTGCTTCTTTTCTCATCTTCAACATGTACAAATTGTTTACTTTAAACTCAAATTGAGCTGTTTCTCTTTACTTTCATCTATGAGTGGGATCTCTTCTAAACACTTGGAACACACACACACGCACACAAACGCTGACAGCACCGGGGAAGGGCCCATACGATATATGGGAGCATAACATGGATATATCTTAAAATACATTAACGTGGATTCTTGAGAGTTTTCAAGGCAGTCCCAAAACCCAAACCCGAGTCACACACACTTGCAAATCTTGCACAGTTTGTCTTCTGGATGATTTGAGAAAAGGTAACAAGACCAAAATTACCAAAACCACAAGTGCTACCAACACTAACAAATGGAAAAATTTGTGGGATGTGTTTGTGATGTAAATTATGATTTTGATATTCCATTCAATAGCCCGGTACGCTATCATCAAAAGCTAATAATAAACTGATATCACAGATAAATGTTTGCTCAGCTTTGTAGACACTCAGTTTTGTACATACACTCATTCAGCACTTTTCTGTTGTTGGTTACAAGGCAGAAGCAAACAAATCTTTCCTTACCTAAAATAGATTACCCTGAAAGTTTATCTTCCACCCTGATTTGCCTTCATATTACTCAGATTCAGGTACATATGTTTCTAGAATGTAAAACAAGAATTAATGATTGGGAGATAAGTGGGTGTTAAAGGCGGTGAGGCAGGAGAGGGTAGGACAGGCAGAGGGGTTGGATGGAAGGAGGGTGGGTATGGGGAAAGAGAAAAGACAAATAGAAAACCCCAGAGAACACCAAGGAATGCAACTAGAGGATGGGAGACTTATCCTCCTTGAGAAATCAAACAAAAGATTTTGCGAGTTACCCTCCCTGTGTGCCAAATATTACAGAAGAAAGTTCATGCCACTGATCTGCTTATATCTTGATACACCTCTCACAACGCAATATCACAACGAAAGCAACCATGCTGGCTTGACAAGACCAGCAAAACATAACAGGTCACATGCCTGCAGGCCAAACAGATCACAACCCCAAACTGTGCTCCAAAACATGCAGGCGCAGACCAAATCAAACCCCTATATTCACTGACTAAACAGATAGGCACACAACTCATCCGTACGCACTATCATGACAGCAAAGCTCCCGACCATGAATAACTACCCTTGCTAGCAACCTGACCTTGTCCAAGGCACACAGACACCACCGATCTTCTGCTACATCTTTTGGTAACCAAGGTCTACAGGACAACGGGTCACGTATTTCCTTTCTACTAAGGCTTCAGCCTTTATCAGACGACGTTTTTGACTACACAGACCTCAATGAGTGGGTCGCCCAAGACCCACACATTTTGTTGAGGCTTTTCCATGCTTATCCCGATTATTTAACCCTATTCAGATCACGCGGGTCTTGTAAGACCCACACCTGATATACAGCGGTTCAGCAGCTTATTTCTCACCCGTTGGCTCGGGTCATGTGCGACCCATTAAAATGTATGGGTCCTGGGAGAACCGGGACTAATTACACTGATGATTGATTGTGCCCATGCAAGAAATTTCTGTGACCAACGGCTATTAAGATCGTTGATAAACTCCTAAGATTTCGTGAGCATAGCTCTATCTGTTCATAACATATGATGTTTTTATTGAGTCACTGGGTCACGGCAGACCCAAGAAGCACGGTAAAGGTTAAAAGATTGTGCTTAGGCATGAGGTGTAGATGAGCACAACCCAGACACAAAATGCACTCTAAAATGAGGAGGTGTGTGCAAAACTAGCCTTGCCTACAATGTTAACATGCTTGTCATGGAAAAGCAGCAGTTTGTACCTCCCTCAGTGTGGTGGGGAACTCCACAGCATCACATCCATCATCCTCATCCCAACCAGCCAGAAAGAAGTTTCAAATTCTACAACTCTTCATGCCCTGCTCTTGTGGTGGCCTCCGTTTCAATTTCCTCTTTGTGTCTACGCTCTTGGTGTCAAGGTTGCTGGCATCAGCAGGTTCATGGGGACTGTCCCTAGACAGATGTGGTGGCGCCCTCTGGAGGGGGATGCTCACTCACACCAGCCCTGCAATTGTGATTATTGTCGACAGTTGGGGGCTTACTAGGTGGTGTCCTGCATATATGTTGGATCAGAACAGCCACCAATGAAAATTACTGAAGTGACATGGCAATCGTGCAACATCTCCTCTGGAGGGTTGCCTCACGGTGACTTGATGTCAAATTCTCCCTGTGCATTCCAGTGCCAGGGCTGCCATGGGACAAGTCAGGGGTGGCTGTGAACAAGGAGTGGAATGAATGATGTGGGGTAGTGCTACTCAACTGGCACAAATGATCGGACAGGAAAACCATCTTCCAGTTACAAAGTGTCCCCACAAACATTGTCAGTACTCTGCATTAAACCTGCACCATACACATACTTTTTTCCCACAGAAGATCATTGTTTGATGCCAGTGAATACAGGTCATACTGGGGGACTGTGAAAGATTCGAAACCTGAAACGTGCATGAAACCTTGACCAGTGTCGATTACAGGTGAGATGAGTAAAAGTAATACAGAAAACTACGATGAAGAGAAACTTAAAAAGAACAATTGAAATATGAAAATACTGATTAATTATATCCACCACCATTACAAAATTGTACGAAAAACAACAGAGGCACTTTGCCTATTTGACTCAAATGACAACTGTCATGGTCTTAGGTGGAGACGATGGTTGTCAAATTATGTCACTCGCTAAATACATGTGAAAAGCTCATTCTGGCATTTAGGCAGAGGGTACAATAAGGACATAATGCATACACAGTGAAAAGGGAGGCAGCGGGGAAAGGTGAGGGGGAGAGAAGGGGAAGGAGGGCAGGAGAGGAAGTGGGGTGGACTGAAAAGGGAAGGCTGTCTGCAGTCCAGTTCACACACATGAACACAATCAAAACAGGATGAATACTTTGGCTCGCTTTGCAACACACATGCATAAGAAATTAACACAACCATGGCTGAAAGGGACAAAAATGTTTTTATAAAATAAAAGTTAGCAGAATTTATGTCCCTGATTATGATCTCAAAGTAGCGCTGTCCAGCACTCTGTGGTGAGCACAAGGCTGAACATCTCCCAACTCGACTGCACACACTGCAGGAAAGGGTGAGCACAGCGAGTCAGTGTCCAGACCCTTCAGATGAGGCATACATCCCTGAGAGTTCTTGCAGCGCTGCTCCAAGTGACCAGCTCGTCTCCCTGGCACTGATCTCGGACACAACCTGGAACAATGAAACCCACACTGCACGAGGCATATGGTGGTGCTGCTGACAGAAGGAGAAAC
This sequence comes from Conus consors, assembly GCA_004193615.1. Taxonomy (NCBI): domain Eukaryota; kingdom Metazoa; phylum Mollusca; class Gastropoda; order Neogastropoda; family Conidae; genus Conus; species Conus consors. Next base: position 12,072 of record SDAX010003141.1, read on the forward strand.
TGGTTACAATTATGTCTCCACATGTCATCCAGATGTTCTTACACCTTAACTCAATTGAGACTGGCACTACATCTGCTTTATCTTTTAACCTGTCTGACACTGCTTCTGATAAACTTCAAGAAAACTGTATTGTATGCAAACCTGTCATCAAGGTTAGCTGTGTTATTCATACGCCCACTGCACCAATAGTTAAAACCGCTTCCTTGGGAAAGGGACCGATCATGTTTTTGTGTACATTTTGTACAGACCTCCTTTCTTTCTTTCAAAAGATAAGACTATTAAAAGGGGACTAATCGTGTTTTTGTGTACATTTTGTACAGACCTTTCTTCCTTTCAAAAGATAAGACTATAAAAAGGGGACTAATCATGTTTCTGTGTACATTTTATACAGACTTCCTTTCTTCTTTTCAAAAGATGATACAGACTATAAAAAGGGGACTACTCATGTTTTGGTGTACATTTTGTACAGACCCTCTTTCTTCCTTTCAACTCAAGTATGAAGTATGGCCATTCAGTGTGTAAAAAGATATAGATTAGCTGAAATTTTGTCTTTATTAAAGACAAAACAGGCAAAAGATGAGATATATGCATGCACTAACAGCATCGTTTTTCCATTTTTTTCATCTAAATTTGCCAAAAACACTTGGGACAGAATGACACAACACTATGGGAAGTAACTCTTTTGCAATCAAAATTCTCCATGTACACTGAAGCAAACATTAGTTTTCTACCTTTCCACTTAAAATTAGTCCACGCTTGGCTTGGCTGTGAGCAGTGTTCAACTGACACAGCTGAGTCGTGGAATGCCATGGACATGTTAAAATGTCAACTACCATGCATTGATGAAAATACGGTACTATTATCAAAAAGAAAAAATACAAAAAAAATTTAAACTGCAACAAATTTGTCTAAAAATCAAGCACTGGATGTAGTTTGCAGTGCATGTCTGTGTGTGTTCTTCATGTTCACAGCTGACCAAGACTGTTCACTCACATGCTTCATCAAAAGTTCTGGACTGATCTGCAGCCCTGATGCCACATTTCTATCTCTCACTGTCAGAAGCATTGCAAAGACACGTACAGTCTACACTGCTTTCTGAGCTGTCTCTATTGATTCAGAAGCAAATGGACCCGTTGAATTCTCCACAGCTGTGTCACATGTATAGTTCTCTACATCTGTCACATTCACTAAAAGCTGCACAAACGATATTACATAACTACTGGAGAGTTCCAACGAAAACACTCTGAAACTGGCTGCCTTTTTTGCTGTAGCATGCACCTTTAAGTGCTGTGTCTTTATGCTCAAATCAATGTAGGGTGGATCAAACAGGCAGATACAGACAGAGTGGCATGCAAGTGATTATGGCAGAAAGATGGATAGTGACAAAGTTCATCTCAGGGTACAGCTAGATCATAGTGTAGCTTGGCAAACTATTACCCCCACACTGAACACAAAAGAATGCTTTTATTTCCATGCTAATTATTCATTTTAGTGAATTGATGAACTGACTGGGGACCCCCTGACTTAACCTTTGTTGACTGACATCATAAGCATAAGCAGCATTAATCAAGACAATTAATATGCATTAGGGCATACATTATTGACATAACTGAAAGTAAGAAACTAAAAATTCACTTTCCTGCTATCTTCAATCAAAAGGTCAATTTCATTTTAATAAAATCCGCTTCCTTCTTTGGAGGAATAATGAACTGAATTGCAACACTGTTTATTACTGAATAAAGTTAATGCTAGCTGCTACTCAGAATCCACAAAAGCCAATGGAAACACACATCAATGCAATTCCATCTAAAAGGTTTTTCAATTTGTAGATGTGACCTGTAACTGCATGAAATGCTGGCAATGACTCGTTACAACAGTCTTAGCATTGGCTGTGTGTGCCCATTTGGTCAAACAGCTGCATATCATTTAAAAAAATAAAATAAATAAACGGTGCAGGCAGTAACAGTTTGAAGCTCTAAAACAGTTTGATAAATTTATATCAATATTCAATCAAAAATCAGTTTTAACTGCAAGTTTGAACTCAAAGCTTTTGAAATAATAATCTTAATGACAACAAAAACAACAACGAGGAAGTACTAAACTAACAAGTTACTTTGCAAAAACTTTAGTATACAGATCTTTCCAGCTTACAAGCATACATACATGTAGAGGAATATTCCACAGCATAAAGCCCTCCCCTAAAATCCTTGTAATGTAGATCAGGTCTTGGCACAGAAAGGGCATATTGGCTTTGGGTGACTCGCAGGCTGCAACAAGTATAATCAAAGTCCAAAGTCCATTTGTCTTATTGCAGAAATCGTCAAAATACAAATGTATGTACGCACATCTCAAATGCATTTGAAAAGCTGCATCCACATAAACAGGCATGCTGATATACACACACACATGCTCTTACTCTATCTCTATCCACACACTACACAATTCAGTTAGAAGTTTTGAAAATCTTTGTTTTAATATTCAAACCGCATACACTAATCTTGTTGCATAAATAATGAAAAGTATGCAGGCACTAATATGTGCAATATCTTATAACTGTCAGTGTAACAATGTACCAAAATAAAAAACCAAATATCACCAATGTTAAATATGACATAAAGCAGAACCAAACTGCATGTAAAATGCTGAAATGCTTAAGCCAGCAAGATGAAGGCAGACAGAACAACTAGTGTATCATAAATTTCTCCTTTCACACGCACAATCACTATTTTCTTTCAAAGTGAATACAAAACTGTTGAAACATCAATTCAACTTCAAGTCATTTTAACATTTTCAATGGTCCTGTGTTATACTAAAAAATTACATTTAAAACAAAGCGTTCAGCAAATGAAATAAAAAAAAACCCAAAAAATTACATTTAAAACAAAGCGTTCAGCAAATGAAATAAAATAATCAAATATTTACTTCCTTTTTTTTTGTCTTTTCCTCATTTCCTAATAAAATTAATTCTTGACAAATCCACTGAGTCCGATACATCTGCCTTTGATTCAGGCATATTCACATCAACCCAGAAATCTTAGTTACATACAGAAATACAATAACTTGTTTATTAGAAAAAAATTTTTGGAATGCACGCCACACTCCTCGACCTTTAGGAACAAATCCATTTGATCCATAAAGGTGGTACTGTGGAATGCGAGACACCTTAATGCACATGAAACTGCAAGGTGAGTCCATATAACAGCTAAATACTAATACATAAATGTGACCATATCTAAGTGGACAAAGCCGAAATATGGTGGTGTTGTAAATGCTGAATTTTCAAAAATAAAGGGTGATAATTCCAGAGCATTGTATTTTGTCCTGTGATCTGTTTGTCTCTATCGTCTGATGGAGTTATCACCCTTTCTTTTTAAAACTTGCTTCATTTTCCGCCGTCTGTCACCTCATTTTGAAACTGAATTTTCAGTTCATGTTATTTACAGCTCATGATTACAGGTGAGGTGTACAAGCTGGCCAACACAGCTTAGTACCAAAACTAATTCAACCATGTACTGAGCAATTCAGAATATGTCATGCCAAGGTCAGAATTTGCAACAACAAAAATTTGCCTTAAGAAATTACGATAAATGCTGAATTTTAGTCCCATCATGAAAAGAGTTTAACCCTACTGAAAACCCATTTCCATCAAAAGACTATCTATATACCAGCCAACATGCAAAATCATTAACAGTACGGACAGCGGCTGCTAGACCATGGATATAAATGATTATTATAATTCTTCAGCCACGGCTTGCTCTTACATGAGATGAAAACTGGGAGGCTGGGTCTATGCAGTCAAGTTTCATCCACTGTATGGACGTCTTTTGGGAACAGTTGCTCATATCATCTTACCAACATTGAATGCAATGCAAGTGTTATGTCAAATGACATAAATGAATGAGAACATGGAACAGCCTCAAAGCACAAAATGGTATTCTATATTCCTTTTTTTCTTTACCCCTAAATCACAAATATTGCCATATACTGAGATAAATCATAACCAGAACTGCTAAGCAAATTATTTGATAGCAATAAATTCATGTATGTCTCACCTGCATAACTTGCATTGTAAAAATCGTGAACAGTGAGGATCTTCTCTGCCTCATTGCCTGGGAAATATCAAAATGTAAGAAGTCATAACAACAGAAATAACTGATAAAATCCCTCCTCACACAAACCTGGACAGAAAGGATCTAATCAAACATTCTGCAGAATCATGTCTACAAACACAGAGTCAAAGCTATAAAGATGAAGAAGAGTTTTCACATCCATGCAATGGAGATGTCCCACATCTCTACATTACTCTTTTGCCTGGTCCATATTCAGGTTTTGTCATTCATTAGTAAAGATAAAGACCTGATAAAACAAATGCATTGGCAATATATCTGTGCAGCGCAGTGGCTGCCACCATAGACAGACATGATTTGCAGCTCTAAGTTCCAGGCTGGAGCCCATCAGTCACCAAAACCCACTGTAACAATCCTAGCCTCCAACTGGTTTCTGGTTAACCTCGACTATGCCATGAGCTCAACTGGGAAGACCTGGGCCACACAATTTAGTGTCATCTAGACCTGCTTCAGAGACAAGTCTTTTGAGTATACTTCTTAAATTTTCGGCCACAAAATTGAGTGTCATCTAGACCTGCTTCAGAGACAAGTCTTTTGGGTTTGCACCTTAAATTTCCTAATCAAAATAACAGCCATCTGTATATCACCTGCTTCACGATGCTGGGAAATGCTATGAAATGAAGCTATGCAGAAAGTCTGGGAAATCAGCAGTTTTTAGTTCTATCCAGCAACAAAACACACACTGCTAAAACTTTTCTGTCACAGCAAATTTTCACCCATTGTTGGCCCGAAGCTCTCTGTGGTACTGTCACTGTGGAGAACTTTTAGTATGTGAAGCAGCTGAGTTTGGTAGAAAAATTGTGACACGTTTCTGCTTTCTTTTCGCTACAATGTTGCAGACTTACTCATTCCTTTCAAACTTCTAACGCCTCCTTACATAAACAAACAGTCTTAAGCTCTGACAAATGATAAAGGATGAATGCATGCACATGCACTTTGTTATGATGGGTAAAAGTCACACAGTCCAAAATTTGTTGACGGTATTTTCATGTCATAAAGCTAAAAATATATATATATATATATATATGCAAGGCATGAGCCCTGACATCACACAACTTTGATAAACATTAGTTGGCTTGGATTGTACATATAAGAGAATAGTGAATCAACACAGACACAGACACCCATACCGACACCCCACACACGCATGCGCACACACACACACACACACACAC
>SDAX010003153.1:2646-14274 GCA_004193615.1 Conus consors
TTTTATGTGTCTGCAAGATGTTGTGCGTGCATCCACACACAGAACCTCGGTTTATAGTTTCATTTGAAGGACTGTATGGGGAATGGAGTCAGAACCAATGCTAACTCTGCAGGAAAAATCCGCTTGTACTGAAACGGCCCGGCAGAGATGTGAACCCGCAACCCCAGGATCACCAGAGTCCGGCGCTGTACCAACTGAGCTATTCCTGCCCCCAAAATAGCCACTGACATTATTATATTAAAATATGGTGGAAGTTCTTGCGGTCAGTGTATGTGTGCAGTTCATGTTATTTCAATTTTGTGCTGAAATTATTCTGCTAAGTATGTGGGTGTGGTTTGTGTGTACTTTTTGCATGGTGATCATCATGTATGAATCATTTGATGGCTGGTGTGCGTTTCAAAAATGTGATAAATATTGTGATGTGGACGGGAATGGGGATGAGGCATTCGGTGTGAGGTAATTTCTTGTGAAGTGGTAAACATTGCATTGATTTGTGGATTACTGAGGAGGGTTTTTTTCCTTTCATTTTTTAATCAGTTCTCAAATTTCTCTGTTTACTGCAGTAGGTTGGTAGTGCTGGGAAAGTATGAGCATTTTTTCCATTGTGTTTTAACATTCAACAGAAGAGCACAAGTCCCTTTGATGCAGGATGTGCGTTTGTTATCAAGGTGTCTGTTTGAGTGCGCATTTTGAATTTGCTTACATTTTTTTGTTTAAATGTGCGTTCAAGAATTAGATTTGTTTATTCACTTTGGTGTGAAGAGGAAATCAGAGGTTTTCTTATTCTGCAATGACCTTGTTTTGGAGAAGGAAATAAAGAGGGTTTTTTCTTACGAACAAATATTGGGAAATTTGTGATTAGTATCATTTTTAGCATCCTCCACACCCCTTACTCTTCCTGTCTTCTGTTCAACACTTGCTTAGAAAATCTAAACATGTTTTTTTTAGGGAGAGAGATGAATGGAAGTGGATCGCCTTCTGTGTTATATTGTAAGGTGTTTCAAGAAAGCATGTTGCTACTGTAAGTACTTTTTAACTATGCTTTCTTACCCAAACAAGGCCTTACTCCCACATGGTGTGAATTCACTCCTCAAACTTCGCTCTGTTGTTTTCCTACATAAGATTTTATTTCTATTATATTAACAGTTTTATTTTTTCCCTTTGTTTTCAATGAATCACACTGGAGTTCATATGTACACGTAATGCACACTATCAAGCACAAACCACAATTGCATTTGAACAAAACAGCAATGGTAAACTTGTAAACAATCACAGATCAGGGTATGTTAACATGTGTACAATAGATTAACTGGTAAACAATCACACATCTGGATACCGTTAACATGAGTACAAGTGGTAACTGGCAAGTTTATTCTAACCAAATAATAATTTTCAAATTGACTATTTTTGACTTGTTAAATCAACAGCATGTGATCTGCTTGGAAATGGATTTAGTTACAGGAAAAAAAACAATTACCACTGAAAATAATACAATGAAATGAAGTATATACAGTGAAATGAAGGACTCTCCTGAGAGCAGAAAATCTCCACAAAGGTCCACTAGGTCCTGGATTCCCCTTATATTCAGATCTTCATCCAAAGTTAATGGGTCCCTCCTTGGGTCCTATTCCATCTTTCAGCCATGCATCTTTCGACATTAGTTCACTGGACATGGTGGCACCCTCCAGAGGAAGAGCTAACCCCTGCTGGTTCAGCGACTAAGCAGTTATTGTTGTCAGCAGGGGGCTCAGCAAGTGGTGTCCTGCATATAAGCAGGATCAGAACAGACACCACCCAGGTAACTTCGCAGCGGTGCAGTGTCTCCTCTGGTGGGTTGCCTCAGGATGACTTGACATTGACTGCTCCATGAGCATTGCCAGAGCTGACTGTAGCTGTGGATGGGGAGCTGAAATAAGCAGCAAGGGTGCAATGCCACTGGTGTGGCATGATTCGAAAGATAAGCCGGGGAAACAAAATCAGTTCAGTAATGTTTGCATAAACTTACTGACTCGCTGACAAACCTACGGACATGTGAAAACGTGACCTTTCTGACTGAAGGAACAAACACAATTTGGTCAGCCCATTCTCATGTGCTGTTTACATTGATTTGTCTTGATACTCAGCTTAATGTTGACAAATTTAGGAAAATTAAACACACGGAAATTAAACATGCACACAAAATTCTAAACTAAAAGATTCACAAACTTCAATATTATTTACATTTTCACTCACTTGCCTTTGCTGGCTTTCATTATACGTTATATCCAACTGGACATTCATGTTTACATCTCTTAAAAATTTTTATACAGAAGAGTCTACCAGTGACAAAAAAAATATCTGCCATGATGTTATATTTATACAGTTTAGCAGTAATCTTTAATCAAAGAAAAGTTGCATTCCTTTCATAACTGGAGCAGGACAAAATCCCATTCTCTTTACCTTACACTTTACAGCAGTGTCAATAAGTGAACTGCTGTCTGCCTCATGCTCCTTACCTCACACCAAGGCGTACTGCAGCACTAAGTCACTGAATGAACTGCCGGCTTGCTTGCTCCTTACCCTATACCATGGTAAACTGCTGCACTTGGTCATTAACTATGTGACCAAGTGAATCACTGTCACATGCCCCTTACACCAAGATGTACTACAGCACGAAGTCATTGGGTGAACTGTTGTCTCTCTTATCTCTTTACCTTCTACCATGGTGCATTGCAGCACCAAGTCATTGGGTGAACTGCTGTCTATCTCATGTTCTTCACCATGGTATACAATTCAGCACAAAGTCATCAAGTGAACTGTGTTCTTATATGCTCCATACCTTTCACAACGTACATTGCAGCACAAAGTCATGGAGTGGACTGCTCTCTTTCCTTTTCTACAAAACATATGAAAGACAACTATAACAGTGTGGCTCAGAGCTGTACACATGTGGGACACAGGACGTTTTGTTTTGCTCACAGTCTCAACTTTTTGTGCTATCTTAGTGGTGTTGCTCCCACACCACTCATTCTGGCTGTCAATGCACAGCTGCATCCAGGTTACCCTGGTGCCGGCAGTTCACATGGAGCAATCAATACAAAATCTAACATGTGATGTTAGTTGGCGCAGATGGTGTGTGTTAATAGAATTTAAGTAATCAAACAGTCACAACACTAATACACGGTTTCTTGATTCATTTTCACATTCAAGAGTGCTGGGTATCTAATTTTCCCCCTTTCAGCTTATGTTACTAACCTGCAATAGAAAATGTAGAAACTCGAAAGGGTAATGTAACTGTATCATAAATTTACATATACCTTATAATGATGGGTCTGTAGAGATCTGCATCCCTCAGGCCAATAACTAATGTAAAAGATGAGACGCTCTCCTCTCCCGGGTACGAATTTTGGACTGACTAAAATAAATAAGATATTCACTAAGTTCTGTAAAACAAATGTTTAACACCACGCTGCGAAGGACAACAACCAGAGAATGTCAGAGCATGTGGACATCCTGCCATCTTACACATACCAACCACTTTCAATGAAAATCATTTGAAATATTTGTCCAAAGCTTTCTACAAACTATTTCAAACAGTCAGAATGATCACATACAAGAATCCTTTATCCAAAGGCAAAACCCCAAAAGTTCATTATTTCAGTTCTATAAATAATGCCATGAACTATTGCACACAAGCCCTCGTACACATAATGCTGTCTTGTTTCCTACAGTATGTTCTAGTGTACATCAATCATGAGCATCAATGGCTTCATCCACAATTTTTAATCTGAGATGCTGGTCACTGAAATACTCAAAAACATTTCACCAAAGAACACACTGCACATATCAACAACAGCATCTTTGTTTCAATATGTTCAAGTCTGAAAATATTACTTCTACCAATTTCCTGTTGAAAACTGACGAACTCTCTCACTTAACCTTGTGTCATCCACATGCAAAGGATCATCCTCTCCTTTTTTGTAAAGACAACACATTCAAGTAGACCTGGGGTCCTAGGAATAGGAATAATTGGGTGTATATGGGTTTATATCAGAGGCCTCACTTTGGTGGAAGACCAAGACTGGAGATAAGAAAAAGAATTAGTTATGGTGTTGCTATGAAGGGCAATCCTACCGGCAAAAAAGGTCACAGAAGAGGATTCTGCATTAAAGGATACTGGAGAGAAAGGATAAGGAAACAGCATGAGTGGGGAGACTGACATAGGCTGAGCATATAGATGACAGTAGGGTGAAGGGGACAGGCAGCTGGATCTACTCTGGAAGCAGATGAATTTCCACTCTGGAAGCACTTCTTGATCATGACTTAATGAGAAATGACATAATCAAATAGATTTCTAGGCGGCCAATCTCAATGCTGTGCAATCCTGGTTTGGGGCATCATGTGGTTATAGGTTTGATCTTGAAGAGGATCCCCAATTGTGACACACTCGTCCTTAAGAGCCAAAGGATAATGGGGTGTTGTCCCCACTCCGGACAAAATTACAAACAGACTGCATCAAGTAACAAAGTGCTGACATTCAAAGGAAATATTTAGACTCCATTTGAAAATGGTCCTGTCCTACTCATTCTTTACCAGAGGTTTCAAATGGAAACACAAGCCAGTTCTGGACCATTTCTTTCACTAAAAATATGTCTGTATTTTTCCAATGCATGTCAGCCATCAATATTCACACACTGGTACTTTTGGCAAATATTTTTCATTTCAAAATTACAATGGATTTCACATACACACACATACACAATCACAGCAGTTTGTGAAATTGAACTAACGTTTCTATATGGAAGTTTATGCTGACATGAATTCAGACAGATACTACAATAAATGGTATGGGATGACTCAGTCCTACACTACAGTGTTCAAGTTGGATTTGTGACACAAGATCAGAACAACTTAAAGATGTCTAGAGAAGTAACACTGCACTACACAAGATATACATGCTTACAAAGACATGGGAGGCTCTTAATATGACAAGAGGGAAACGGGTGTTAATGTAGTCTGCAAAACACATGCAGCACTGCACTTCCATTGGGCCAACATGCGGTAGGACGCCTGCCGTAGCCAATCAGTTGGCTAGTACATGACCTATAAAGGACTGTGAAAGACTTTCTAACAATACCTCCTCACAAACTAACAAAAGATCAGCCAAGCGAGGGCTTTGTGTCTGCACTGCAACCTTTCAGAAATAACATGGATACTGCACAATATCAATGGTTAATCTAAAGAAAGAACTGCTAATTCCTATCTAACTTTGCACACAGTGTTTTCACCAGAACGATAGGATGATAGATAATTACAGCTAATTGGGCCACAGAATTTAAGCCATCACGAGGCTCTGATAAAGAATCAGATGCTGAACTTCAGTGACAATGAAAGTCTCCAGAATGATGATTAATTGATATTCTAGAAAACAACTGACTTGACTGAACATGACAATGACAGGTGGCAACATGTCAGCAGTGAACAAATGCTACCAGCTTATGGTAATGAGGGGAGGCAGTTGATTTAGATCTATATTTCTAAAACATATGTTTCAATGAAAAGATAAACTCATAACTTTATGTGTCAAAATAATATTCACAATGTTATGAAGCTGTTTCAAAACAAAAATAGGTGAAAAAAAAAGATCAGGTCTCCAGAGATTTGCTTTGTGATTGTTGTGTTATCTGCCTTTAGTAAGGGGCGTCAGACTACATTTGTGACAGATGTCAGAGTATGTGCTGACGGTGTGAAAATAATCTTCAAATGATTTGTGTAGAGAGCCTCACCTTCCATTTGGCCAACCTACTCTGCAAGACAGGAGGCTTTCGCACTGACCAGTGTCCTTATAGTACAGGCTCGCACACTCCCACCCACATCTTTAGTCCTGCTCCTCCTTTAAAGCCTTGAGACACCAAATGTGGCCCAGGCCACATGAGGTCCAGGAGAAGCTGTGGGAATCAGCGGGGTCATTGCAGCGGACTGCTGACTTTGCCTTCCTAACCAGACTGAGGATTTAACATAGCCAGGAACATGAAAGAAAGAAAAAAAAAAGAATCACAGGAGGCTTCCCAGAACAGGGAGACACTTCAAAACATTTAAATAAAAAAGAATAGTAATCAAAACATATATATTCAAAAAAAACAAAAAAAAGAACCAGTGATTTGAAAGCAGTCTTCAAACGACATAGATCTGAGTGGCGGCCGAGGACTGGACCTCAATCTGTCCCAGCTTGAACTGAATGCGCTTCAGCCAGGTGAGAAGGATGTAGGAATTGAAGGACGTGTGGTCCTTGGTGGGATGAGGTGGCTCCCAGTTCTGTACCGCCTGCATCCTCACGTGAAGGTGACCAGGAAGCTGAACAATTTGTAACAACCAGGCAACTGTTCTCATGTTCGTTGTACTACGTTCCTGATGTTACTTTAATTATGACAATGTTTGTGCATTTAGAAAGCTAGAACTGACTTCTTTTTTTTTAACTCTACCGCCCTCGTTATGAACCTCTTGCTGCTTTTAGACTTAAATGAATGTGTAAGATGCCACATGCAGCAGCAAATCTATCGGGGCTATTGTTTGCTTTAATTAACTGGCAGTTTAATACCCCATATGAGATGATGGAACACATACAAAAATTACATACATATTCACTTACAGCAATTTCAATTTTAATATAATTCTGCCATAGTTTATTAGTTTACTGCTTAGTAATACTGTATGCCAATTCATTTAGGACGAATGTTTAGCATCTTTCGAAAGTATATAAGGTTAAACAAAACATTACTATTATCATGTATATCTCCTAATCTTCACTCACTCTGATTCTCTGACACAAGTATGAGGGGGTAAAAAAACCGTGATCACCATGAGCTGTTCATTATCAATCTTAAAGAAGCTTGCTGAGCAGGGTGAACTGTGCACCCTGACAAATATAAATTAACACAAAAAAAAGTGAAGAAAAAAGTTAAAGCAATCTACTCTCCGCTTCAGCTTCCTTCCATTCCCATAGTCTTTCCATGCCACCACTTGTTTTTAGTGAGCTAGAAGTCATAAAGAAAACGTCTTTATGTTTCACCTATACGTTTTTTTTCCTAAGCATCATGTATGGTAATATCTGACCAGCTGATCATTCTGTATCCAGTTCATACCCCCTTCAATCAAGACAAATAACTGTAATGCAACCAAGTAGTGTCCCCTTACCTGGGCATGGTAGGAGTACAGGATGGATGTCCACATGGGAAACAGCTAGGGGGAAAAAAAAATTAGTGCCAGTTCAATGAACAGAACTACCAAGTAACAACTTGTTTTGTTTGTTTTTGTTTTTCAAGGCTGATGAATCAGATTTCAGAAAGAACAAGAATACACTTCTGAATTGATATAAGAACTAGGGTCAGTGTTTCAAATTACACATTTGACACCATTGTGTATATGTGTGTGTGTGTGTGTGTGTGTGTGTGTGAATATGTGTGTGTTTTGAAATCTGTACTTGTACAGGCATGTATGTATGCATGTGTGTGCATGCCTGCATACACTGTGCATGTCCGCATGCTAAAGTATTTATGTGTATATGCACTTAAACATACATAAGCAAACATATGCATGAGTAAACATGTTGCAGACAATCCCCAGTTATTCTCACAAATGAAATACAAAACACAAGAAAGAATCTCAAAAATATATGTATATATCAACATACCCGTTGTCTCGGTTGTGCTCGTCACATGTATTTATACACACACACACAAATCCCAATACACCATTATTATTATTGTTGGATCAAATTCACACTCATAAAGAGGCTTTAAATGAAAGAGAAAGCCCACCATTGCAAACAAAAGCAAGACATTCACACATGCAAAGATCAAAAGATTTTTTCTTTTACATAATATTAACAAACTGAAGCATGGAACATAAATACATAGCCCCTCCGCTCCCCTCCTCATCCTCACATACAGACACACACACAAACATACACATGCATGCATGCAAGCACACTCACACACACACAAACACACACACACATGCACGCACACACACACACACACACACACACACACACACATTTTACCTTGGCCAGAACTGAAGAATTACACTCTTGTAAAGCTTCCATCAGACTGAGGAAGTGCAGGTTCACCATTTCTGCCAACTGATAGACCACAATGCAGTCATATAGTACTTGAAATAATACAACTTCATCTGCTTCTACAGTAGGTATGTTTGCTTAACACACCACCATTACCATACATTCATACCCATCTTATTCATGGTATCATACTTGACATGTCACTGATAATACACCAATTACAATGCTAACAGATGTATAAAGATAAGAGAGTCTTGCATTTTATGAAAAATATGAACCGATTCAATGAGAAAATGCGATAAATGAAGCTCTACATCCAGCCTAGCATGCAAATAAAACATGCAAAGGAGGCAAATGTGCCTTTAAAATACAACTGATCAAAGAGAATAATAAAAACACACACACACATTACAGATCACCCATGCTACAAACACACTTTCAGCTTCGTACTTTCCTCCAGATGACATTTAACAAACTGATTTATAAAAATGTTAACTACTAAGTCATCACAGAAGATGCAAAACCCCTGGGTTCAGCGGCCCCTTCTTCAAAATACTCTTTCGGTTCATCAACTAAATACAGCTTAGTTGAAATATGCCCAGTCGCAAGCAAATTTGAGTCTTAGGGAACTTTTGTATTCAAACCGACTTTAATCTTTGACTGAGAATATGACAGACAGAAGACATGTTTGAAGACTACTGACTGTCAGAAGTAAGAGGCCTTAATTCCAGATTTGTCTGTTAAGTTAGCACCAGTATAAATCGAGCATTCATGCATACCCCTTTCTCCCTCTAATCAAATGATCCATCAAGACATCTAAACTATAACTGATAGCAATAAGATGTATCATGCTCGGGAAAAAAAAATGAATGACATCATACAAAAATTAAGACATAATGTTACTATAAACTTTTACCAGCTGGCTACTCACTTTGAAGTAATACTACATTAAAATAAGAATTATTAAGTAGTTAACTGCAATAAAATAATTCTATATTCTGGTTAAGAATTATCAAGTGGCTAGTCACCTTAAAATAATACTGCACTACAGTTAACATATTTCTAAGTGCATAATCAACTTAGTACTTCTTCACTGCATCAAGAATAAAATCATCTTCAAGAAATACTGCACTTCAATAAAGAAAAAACAATGCTGCCCTACAATTCACGATGTTCAAGTCATTGAACAGTAATACTATACTACAATTAAAAAAACTGAGTGGTTAGTCACCTTACTGTAATATTGTACTAAACAACTTGGGATCACCATGAAATTAGTCACGTTAAAGACAGTTTCAAGACCAATTCAAACCAACTGCTACACGTAACACAACACTGGCAAAAACACACAGATTACAACCTTACTAGCACAAGTCTCTCTGTGAAGAGCAGTGGGGGGTAAGGTGGGATAGTGGTGGAAGTTCAGGCCAGGACAAGTGCAATGTGCATGAATATTTGAAAAGGGTCTGAACTCTGATCCACAGACCGGTCTATACATTACAACAGGAGAAGTCTGGGTACCACCGTCTATTTGTTAAACACATTCCGACAAGGTGGGCGGGGGTGTGGACACATGGAAAAGAAATTTTCAGGAAAAGCAACAATGGGTGTGGTATTTTCAGTCATACAAACATAAATGGATATGAACATGTGCACAGGCACAAGTGCACACACACACACACACACACACACACACAGAGTCATCCTGTCATGTCATGTCCTGTTAACAGTATCATTGCTGCTGTCAAAGTATTCATCCCAGCATTTTTCCTTGCGTCCACTTCCTTCCAAGTTTCCTGTTTCTTGCTGGATGAAGTGTTCTTAACCACCAAACGCTGACCAGTACAACAGGATCTGCCAGTATGGTGCACCTTATCCCTTGAGTAAATATACACTGAAAGCAGGTGCACTTACTGGCAGTCGGACTGCACAGTCAAATATTGACACAGGAGCTCTGCAAAAAATCCTGACCGAGTTTGCCCACTGGGCAACCCCAGGGTTTGAACCTGCAACCCTCAGAGTAGGGGCTCATTGTTCTGACCACTCAGGTATTGTGCATACATTCACAGAAATTACATTCTTCCTGTCCCCTTTTATGTCTACAAAGACAACACTGTGGCAAGATAGTAATGGGCAGTGCACGAAAAACACCAACAACTTCAGGAATCTAGAGATGCACTTTTTTTCATTAAGTAGAAATTAGAAAGCTTACTCTGTCCGATTGTGTACTAAAGGTACACCAAAGGTGCTGTTATCATATGCACTGAATTAAAACAAAAATCTGTACTGCAAATCAATACCAATGTTTAGTGCAAAGTATGTAAGTGCACAGGCACATTGTGTGTATGTGTGTGTGTGTGTGTGTGTGCTCTCACATGTATGTAAATCAAATCATGAACCAAAAGACTGGATAATTTTTGCACTAAATATTTTTTTTTCCTGATACTTGCACCCAACAACTTCATCTATGTTCAAATGCATCTCATGTCTGATTTTAGAAATAGACTTCCTCCTCCTCTGATTCTGTTGATTGAGTTCTAGAAAACTGTAGACGGTTTGTGCTTTGTTTCATACACCTTTCTCACTCATTCGGAGGCACTCTTTCTTGAACTGATGATACATGTAAATCCTCAAAACCATTTTATTCCCAAATTTCTCATTTCCTCTCTACTTCCTTGAAATAAGTATACATGTGTAAAAAAAAAACCCACTCAACTACACAAAAACACAAGGACAATGAGTACAATATCCACATGAATACATATACATCTCATAGCCATAGACAACTCACTAAATATCATACATGACACCAGTACAAACAGTACTCTCTAGATGGACACTAAGGAAAGCACAGACCTCCGCCAAGGTAGAATACACATGTTTGCTTACAAACTTGCACAGAGATGTGACAAAGGATGCTGTTCTGAAGTGATGTGAAGCACTTCATATCAAAGGTTATGTCATGTGTGTAGAAACTTACACTTTTCTTGTCATGCAGGTTACAAACATATGGCAAATAATGATGCAGGAGGGCACAGAGTACAGCCCTGTCATGCAGTCTCAGACCGGAATGAAAATCCATGGCATCGTCTTCATAATCTACATCCTCACTGATCAGCTTAAAAAAAGGTATTAAATTCTGTGGCCCTTTATGCCCTGCTCTCATGGTGACCTCTGTTTCCATGTCTTCTCCATGTCTATGGTCTCTAGTTTGATTCTGTTGGGGTTACCAGTATCTATAAATTCATGGGGACTGTTGGATGGATGTCGTGGCGCCCGCTGGAAGGAAAGTGCACTCATGCTGGCTCCATGACTAAGCAATTATTGTTGTCAGTAGAGGGCTTAGTAAGTGGCGTCCTGTGGATGTTGGATCAGAACAGGCTCCACTGAACACCACCGAAATGACTCGACAGTAGTGCAGTGTCTCCTTGATGGCTTGACACCGGCTGCTCCCTGCCATGGATTGCCAGAGCTGCGGCAGGACAGGCCAGTCTGTGGATGGAGACGGCTGGTCGGAATGAGCGGCATAGCTGCAATGCAGCAGAAGCCGTACAGAAGATGCATGATCCATC
>SDAX010003211.1:8893-19448 GCA_004193615.1 Conus consors
GTGTGTGTGTGTGTGTGTGTGTGTGTGTGTGTGTGTGTGTGTGTGTGTGTGTGCATGCGTAACTCATAATACACACATAGATCAACATTGTGTTACACCCCTCATTTACAACATTATTTTAAAATACATATTTTGCATGCATGAATTTGACACACAGAGATTTCTCCGCCAAATGACTAGAGCACATGCCACTTTCATCTCTTCATACAGAGGTTCATGAATTTCAGTAGATAATCTATGTAAAACACCACCACTTATTCATTTTCAGCCCATTATACCAAATGCAAATCATTAATCAACTGCAAAACATGTAATGACATTAAAATTAAACACAATAACTGGCACACACAAAAATTAAAACCTGGTGTAGCCACATGGAATGATATTTGCTTTATTGCAGCTTAATTGCATGTCTGTTTTTCTGTTGCCAAATTGTATAACGCCTGCATTATAGTAGCTATGTTGTGCAATACCTGCTTTATTGTTTATAATATAATATAATATAATATAGTATAGTATTATAATAACTACTTTCTTGTAATCACATTGTATGAAGTCCATCTTGCTGTACTAGCCACATTGTAAAGTGTCTTTTTCACTGTGGCCACATGTATGACGACTTTACTGCACCTACATTATGCAGTCTTATGCTTTTTAATACTGTATAATAGCCATATTCTACAGTGTTTGCTTTACTGTTGCCACATTTATCTGCTTTTTACTAGCCACATTGTATAGTGTCTGCTTTATTGTCGTGACATTTGTCTGCTTTTTAATAGCCACATTGCATAGTGTCTGCTTTATCATGTAGTGACATTTATCTGCTTTTTGATAGCCATATTGTGTAGTGTCTGCTTTATTGTACTTGTAGTGACTTTGTGTTACTGTAACCGCACTGTGCAAAGTCCTCTTTGTTGCAGCCACACTGATGTGTGCCTTACTGTATCCACATTGCAAATATTTGCTTTATTGCACTCATGCTGTATGATGCTTGTGTCCCTGATGCCAACTCATGTCTGCTTTATTGTAGCCACATTGTACCAAACCTATTGAACTGTAGGTACATGTAAGACGTCTATTTTCCTGCAGCCATATTGTATTAAGTCTGCTTTATTGTAATGACATTGTATGTCTGTTTAACAGTAGCTACATAGTATGATATCTGCTTTCCTGTATCCATATTGTATTGTCTGCTTCATCGAAATCATACAATACAATGTCCATTTTACTGTGGCTACATTTTAAGAAGTCTGCTTTCCTGTAGCCACACACATACACACACACTCTCTCTCTCTCTCAGTCACACCACCTACTGAAATAAAAGACGTAAGACTTTCAAAATAAAAGATTAAATACTGATTAATTGTTCACAATTTGTGAAAATAAAAAAGTGCAAATTTAGCCCATAAGCTTTGTTATCCTATGATACATCACATTTTCTATACATAAGCACTGTAACAAGCAGGGATAGAAATAGATATGACTGGGTGATTCATGATGCCCTGACCCCACTTATCCTGCTACCACTTGTTTGTAGGGGAAGGAGCCATGTAATTTTATCCATCAGTCCACTAAACACAGTATTAAAAAGGGAGAGCTTTCATGTAGCCAAAGACAAGCCAAACTCTGTATTCCTAAAGGAGATAAACCTCAAAATTTCATTAAAAAAAAAACTGGAGACCACTCTTAAATAATGTTACATGTTAAATACAAAATTGTCTCATCTTGTATAGCAAATTATATCATTTACAAAGCTAACATCTATATTCAAAGGGTCAAAATCATACTATTAGTATCATGATACAGTTCTTGATCAAAACATGTGACCAAAATGTTGCGCATGATGGGATCGAAAATTGAATGTTAAAAATAACTGGAACACATGCTTTTTATGTCATCACAAAGCATCTGATGTAATTTTTTAAATGAAGTGGTTTCAGCTTAGAGTAACACACATGTCTAGGGGCAATTGTTATTCTTAAAAACATTTGCGTGCTGAACAGTAAATTTTATGCCACACCACAAAGAACAGTATCACTCATATGTTCTGGTACTGTGGTGTTGTCAAAGGCTTTTGGAAATCTTTCATGAATGCGATGAACGACAACTCTGAGAAAAGTCTGCATCGCATGGATCTAACTGGTTGCTTTTCTCCACTTCTATTATGGGCTGCCTATTAAGTGAGAATTGTCAACTTCCAGGCTCTCCTTAAGAAAGAATTAAAATTCTCCTGAAAATCCCACAAGGCACAAACTGACACAGTAACATAATGTTACCTCAATTTGAGAGCACACTACTAGTGCTGGTTTTCCAAGAGCACAATTGTGACAGAACAAATCAGTTTGTCAAACTCACACGTACTGATCTTTATGATAGTGTCGGTATGATCATGCCTGATGAGTGGGCAAAGTCCTTGTTTAACGACCACCACCCACTCCTCTCCCCCTCCCCATGTGTCTGACAATGCTTTTCTTTCCGTCTGTCAACGGATTGGAGCCACAGTTAGCCTACAGTAACATGAGACCGCTTTCACAGTAAAGGCCTTAGCCTCCTTTCACAAGCCTACCAAACACTACAATCCAATCAAGGAAACTGAGCTGATGATAAAAAGAAACAGCGGGAAAAGGCAAGTCATTAAAATCTTACATTCAAAGCGATACGCATTCGGTGCCCGTTGTCCACAGGTACCATGCCGATGATATTTTGATGGTTTACTTCCTGCCTTCTTTGCTCATGCGCTGAATGCAATAATTGTGAGTGACGTCAATGAATGGAAAATGGCTGCCGGAGTCGAGACTGTTTGTTGACATCAGTAAAATACGGGCTGTTCGGCTTTCAGCGTAAGTATTTACCGTAGAAATGCGTGTCTTTTAAACGTTTCGGTAACCATGTTCCGTAGCTATAAAGTATTGAGTAAGTCAGACATGTGACTTGATTTCGATTCGTCAATTTATCCATTCTGATTTATGTTTTTTGTGTTGAATTTCAAAGACTGCTGCTGACAAGCGCTGATCTCTTATTAGCGGTAGTCTACTACCAGGCCTACTGAGTTCCTACGCGTTCTAAGTACGAAAACGAAACTGTATCAGTGTAAATATAAGCACTACCAATACCGGGTTCAACGTTAGCATCAGAACCCTAGCACTCCATGCTTAAAATAAGAAAGCAGCTGAAGCCAGGCTGGTGATGCACTTCATTCAGAGACGAGACTGACGAGCGAGGCCAAGGAGTCCTACGTGCATTTTAACTGTTGAAGATTACTGTAACACTGCCATGTAGTTCGTACTCTTGCGTCAAAGGCAAAATAGAATTGAACACACAAAACTAAGTGCAAAGTAGCACTTATTCAATACTCAATAGGGAACTGCCAAGTGAATTTTCAACAAAGCATGTCTTCTTCAGAATCGGACACTAGCCTAATTTTTATCACTAACAGGCATTGAAAACCAAAATTTAGGCTAAAAAAAAGTGAAATACACACAAGACTGAAAAAAATGTATAAAATCGTGCTAAAAAAATTCCAGAAAAAAAAAATGTTGATTACTTTTGTTTCAAAAAGTCACTTTTCTGTGACCTATGATATTGCTACTTAAAGCAAGTTTATGACCCTGCCACATTGCCTTTTGTCAACAATTCTAAAAAAAGAACAGAAAAAAGGCTTTTCTTTACCCCTTTGCGCATAGACTATCTCTATTTTTTTGTGAGGAACTTCAGAGCCTCTGTTCATCAGCTGCAGGCTTAAAAAAAAATGAAAAAAATGGCATTGTCCGATTCAGTGTGGGTTTTTTTTTGGTTTTTTTTTTCCATTTTCCCAGAACTGACTGGATTTTTATCAAAATTCAAAGTCTTCTAACTTCCGATCAATTTAATCAATTGCCTTTTTCTTTTCTTTTGTGTGTGTGTGTGTGTGTGTGTGAATATTACCCATAGAATGACTAGTCAATTTAGTATTGTGGTTTAAAAGTCTCAGACTCATAATCATACACAAAATTATGTAATCCAGAAATTTGATACATTTTTCAAAGTATACAATTTTCAGTTATATTCAAATTGCTAATCTAATGAGCATTTGCTTATGAAATGTTGAAATCAGCAGTCTAAGATCAAATCATAGCTGTGCTCATAGATAACTTGAATTCACTGTATATAGTAAAAATGGCGTGAAATTTATGTTTGTAAAAGTTTCTCAGGTTTGATGAACAGTTCCATTTAACATAACGTCATATATGTATATAACAATTTTAGCAAAGCTTATCAAACAGCTAGAATAGTTTCATATGTGATCGCTGCACATGATTATGGGCATTCGTTGGCAGGACAAAGTCACAAAGCAAGAGGTGTTAGACAAAACTGGCTTGACAAGCACCGAGTCAGTGTTGCTGAAGGCTCAATTATGCTGGACAGGGCATGTCATCAGAATGGATGACAGCCTCATCCCCAGAAAACTGATGTACAGTGAGCTCAAAGAAGTCCAAACTAATACAAGGACACCCATAAGAGCAATCTCAGATGGTGCGGCATCCGGCCTCGTGGGCTCGAAACTCTTGCTGCTGGCAGATCATCTTGGAGGTCCCACATCTTCAAAACATCAGCAGCCTTCGAAAAGGACAGAAGACTGCATGATGCATCTGTCCGCTGCAAGGGGCAGACAACACAGGGCCTCGTCCTCTTCAGTCCCAAACTCAGACCATCTATGTGTCATCTGTGGGCACCAGTGTGCTTCCAGCTTCGGGCTGGGGAGTCACATGCGCTGTCATTGTCGTCGCTGATTACACAAACAACAGTCATCTTCAGCTCCCAACAGACTACTACTATGTTTATCATCTGTATTATGTTTTCTCATTTCCTTTCTTAATTTGCAATTTTATATACATAATGAAATTAATAATAAAATGAAGACCAAAGATAGGATGAATGTGGTTGTGGGACACAAAGGGAGCAATTAGAATTATGTTTTAAATGCTCTGCTTCCTCCCCCACTTTCCAAAATTCCACCAGAAAAGCTTCGACAGCCAAGGTTTTTTTTGTTGTTGTTTTCTTTTTCACTGTGAAACTGCATTTCTGTTTATGCTTGCTACTCTCAAAAAGTTTTTAATTTTTTGCCTTTTCTTTTTAGGAATGATACACAAACTATTAAAATTTCTCAAAGAATTTGTTTCTTTGTTTAGGTTTGTTTTAGTAAACTGTTCCATTAATAACAAAAAGATGTGGTCTCAGATGTGATAATTTTCACAAAAAAACTTCGATCATTAATGATCAAAAGGCAAGGGAGAGAACTGCAGGGAGTTTAGTCAGGTTCACCAGGTGGCTTTGCTTGATGCCGAGTTTATCAAGTTGTTCACCTGTAGAATCCAAGTCCATTTCTTGATCCAAATCAAAGAAGGATAACGAAGAAGTCTTTGCAGTCTTTAACTATACTTTGATTTTGAATACAATGAGAAAATGGTCAACATTTCTGTGATATTTTCCAGGTTCTGCCATGTCATTTAAATCGGTTTCTTTCAACAGAAGTAATTGCAAGTAATTGGTTCGTGACCTTCTCTGCCACCAGTTTTGGATGGCCACAGGCCTTTCCAACATGAGTTAATGTTCTTCCAGTGGTTTATAGAGGTCATCCATGGAATGGGGGAAAATATTAACAGGTCATGACATGTCTCAACAAAAAAATTCCTTTGTTAAACTTAAACACAAAAGTGCTTGGGAGCGATTGTAATTTGCCACCAAACCATATCCATATATTGAAAAAAAAAAAAAAAAACCTTTTGTGTGTTTACCTGGCACTGTGATTTTTTTTTTCTTTTGATTTTAAATTCTTAGAACTACATACCAGCAGGAATGTTTAAAAAATTTTGAAAAATAATTTGTAAGGTTTGCCCCAAAACATAGACGAATGAATCACAATACAAAACATGGCGTGTTTCAACCTTTTAGGTCTTCATCAGCAACATACACAATACTCAGAACAATGGAAATGAACAAGCAATCACTTACCTTCATCCAGTTTGGCGCAACATGGGCATTAATGCCCATAATTTAATCTTCATCCAATTGAGCGCAACATGGGCATTAACACCCATAATTTATTTAGATTTCCACTTGCAGTCGCCTCAGTTTGCAACTAGATCTCTTTTTTTTTTTTAATGCAAATTAAAAAACAGAAATGTGCTGACGTATATCACCTAGATAAGATGTGTGAATATTTAGAGATACAGAAATATTTCCCCAAAAATATTTCACTTTAGAATTGTAATTGTTACGTTGTCAATTTTCCCATATATGAAGAAACTTGATGGAGGAGGGGCAAACCATAACTGATATCTGCTCTGATCTAGTCAGTGTTTTGGATATTCATAAATAAAAACTGTAAGCAAAACTGTTGGTCCTGCAAATTAACATATTATTATCATTATCCTTTGTTCTGTTTGTTTCATCACTTTTCAAGTTCTGTTAATGTTCCATTAGCCAGTGATGACCCATGGCTGCAAGCAGAAAGATAACTCTATAATTCTTGTTGATGCCATTTTCTAAAATGAATTTTGAATCTTGTACATTGTAATCATTGAAATCCACCATTAACATGGCAGAGTTGATTAAGATTTTGAATTGTATATGTTTAACTTAACCTGATCCTGCTATCAAATTCTGTGTTATTAGAATGTTCAATGACAGAGAGACACAAGTCAAAATCCAGGAGACAAGTATTGTCACATGTTTTGTTCCAAATCGATCAAAAACTGATCTAGTGGTCATTCATGTCTCAGAATGAACAGGCACGATTTGGCGACTTCCAGGGCTATTTTAATTAGAGATGGTTAAGAGCTGAATGCCCAGTGACCTTGACTGCCACCAACTGTGATTGTTACTATGTTGTTAGGCTGGTGACCGTGCAGTCAGTTTAATAAACATGATTTATCAAACTTTAAGGTTATTCGATGTAAGGTCCCCTCCAGAGACAGTGATTTGTGTCACAGTAGGAATGCCCCAGACACACAGCCGGTTGAGGGGACAGTCGGTGTTCATCATGGCATGTGCAACACTCCTACAGTCTCAAGCAGGTCAAAAAGAGAGTGGGCTGTCAGTGCTGTCGACATCAAGTTGAATGTTCAGGTTGACGTCTTTCTCACACAAAACATAGCCCATTGTATCCCTGCTCTGTGAAAAAGAAGAGAACTTTTTATTTTGTATATTTATGTCTAATGAGTTATTCAAATCACAGAAAATCCATTCTCTGCAGGACAGAAGGAGACAACATGGCCTGTGCTGGATATGCAAAGCATGAATCTTGGAATTGTTGTTGCCCTCAAGTCTTACTCAGCACAGGTTTATCTGTTTTGTAATTCTACAAAATGGAACATGATTGTTGTAAATCATCCCGGTGATGACGATTTTTTTTTTTTAAACTAGGGAGTCGTGATCAGTGCAAAAAAAACTTGATTCCAAATTTTTAGGGGTCCACAAAAATATTTATGGGGTTATGCTTTATAAATGTCAGAAAATGTACTGAAACACACACACACACACACACACACACACACACACACACACATGAGTGCACTCTGACTGGTTCACACACATACAGAGAAAGAGAATGAGACAGAAATGGATAAGAAATTTTTAGATGTGCTAAAAACAAAATTGATAAAACACTTCAGATTATGCTGAACCTTTTACACCCGGATTTATGTTCAATGCTAATAAAATGTTGTCAACTAAAATGAGTTATGTGAACACCTACACTATCAAGATTTTAACAGTGAAACTTGATGTTTGGAATGTCCTCTTTGATTATCATCAGAGAACTTCACTGCATGAGCCATTTCCATCAGCTTTGAAATATCTTAATGCTTGACAATATTCTAGTTGCCATGCACTGATCATTGGAAGTCCAATAACAAACAAGAGGCCAGTGACGAATATTCATGGAACCTTTGTTTGACGAAACTGTGTAGGTTGGCAACTCTTGCACTTTGCACAACTCCTTTGTAGACCTGTCCATAATGGAGCCATTTTAATTGTCCGCACTGGTCATGTTACATGGATCATAGATCGCTCGACTTTTTTTCCATTCGCTGAATTATCATCCGCAAGTCAAAACTGAACTGTCCTTTTTTTGTTTCGAAAAGCGGAATTTCGTACAGTTTTCCATAGTTTTAAGAATTAGCTGAATGACGTGATCTTGTGGTCAAACTGTTGTCTATTTTGATGATTCTTGTTGATTTTCTTCTCAGATGGTTTTCAGTATAGAAGAGTTCTCAAGTGGAAGTTATTAATAGATTCAGAACATTCTAACACGTCAAGGGAAGTTATAATTTTATTGATTTTGATGCAGTTCCAGTTTTGATGTCTTCAGGAGAAAATCATTACATCATGATAAATTTTAGTATATTTTAGTAATGCACAGGCCTGAATTCCAGTGCATGAGATGGGAATTTTACACATCTGAGATACGTATTTGTGAGTAAGAATTATCACTGCATAGTCTGTATATATGCTGGTGTGTTTGTTGTTGTGTGTGAGACAAGTGTGTGTCTGTCTCAGCTGAAACTGATCCCCCTCTACTCATTATTCATTATGACTGGGCTACCTTACCATGCTACCATAAGATTGAGGGCAGTGAGTAGGTCCATCTTTCCACAGACTGTGGTTCAGTAAACTGTGCTTCAGTGATGATGACTTTGACTTATTAAACTTAATTCTGTCCAGAGAACCGTCGAGCATCCATGCTTCATTGACTGTGACTGTTCATTTATTAAACCCACCCCTGATGTTCAACAAGATTGAAGAGATAAAGAAGACTTATTTCTGTCTTGGCACTGCCACCATAGGCGGGCAACAGCCTGGCTCACAATCATGAAATGTGACATTATTTCAAACATTCATATAAAAATATTGCAGGAGCAATAGTGATTTGAAGCGCAGCTAATGTTTTGAAATACTTATTAATGATAATGATTAATTATGGAAGTAATGTAAAAAGTTATAATAACTGTAACCACAAATCGTAGAATAAGTTCTAAGTAAAATTGTGTATGTGTCAAGTGTGTGTGTGTGTGTGTGTGCACGCGCAGATTGTTTCATTCCCAGTGTGACAAACTGAAATATTGCATTTTACTGTTTTTGCAGTGGCATCAATCTTGGTTGCAAGCCATGGGCATTTTTGTAACAGCTGGGTGTTTTCTGTCGACTGTGCTTGGGATCTGGATGGCTTCATGTGTCAGGGCTCAAGGTGGGCATAAATTCAAGGATACCAGTTATTGCCCTTTTAAAGACAAAAGAGTGTGTGTGTAATATTCTCTCTCTCTCTCTCTCTCTCTCTCTCTCTCTCTGTTACATTTCTGTCTGTCTGTAAGTCCATATGTCAGCCTGTTTGTCAGTCTGTCTATGTCTCTCTTTGCTTCTCTTTTTGAAAGGAAGTTCTGTTGTAATTTTCAGCACTTTTTCCTTTTAATTATTTTGATTTACATTTTTTGTTGAAAACTTGAACATATTAATTATGTGGCCAGGCACTCAGTATATAGGTGTTGTGAATGAATTCACATCCTCCAGATACATAAATGAAATGAGTTTTATCGATAACAATACTTGTACTGTACATGTCTATCCAACAATTCAAATATTAATGCATGAAGTTCATTCATGATTTGTTCAATGAATTCCATGTAATCTTTTTATCATGAACCAGTCAGTATGAGGAAACGTTTTCCTGTTAATAGGTGATTTGCTTGTAAACTGTGGTAAGTTGATTTGCAGATATTGTAGAAGTGGATGGAAGTTGCCCTGACCAAAGCAGCCTGTTTGAACATGGCAGCCAGACAGAGTTAGTGGAACCAGTGAGGGCCATCCATTATACCTGTCACCTGGGTTTTCACCTGGTGGGTAACCACACCCAGAGGTGTGGCTCTGATGGTCAGTGGATTCCACCGCAAAGACCTCGGTGTGTGGCTACCACTTCAAGTAAGGATACCATTTTGGTATATTTGAATTTCAGATTATAGCTTGCAGAAGGCTGTGTGGGGTTTTTAAGGGACAAAAAACATCCATGAATAAAGTTCTTCAGATAGTAGTCTGTGTATACTATTATTAATGTTTTGTTAAGATGAGACATCCTTTGCTTTTCGTAACCAACGCAAAATAAAAACACCAAACAAAGCTGCTGCTGCTATCTTTATTTCCAGTATAACTATGACTTACTCTAAACGCATAAAAGCAAACAATTACTCAAATGAAGCTCGATTATTAAAGAAAATAAGAGCCATCTGAAACTGGACCCCATGTGAGGCTGACCTTTTGGCACTTGGTCATGTCTGAGATCAACTTTTGAACTAGAGAGATATAATTGTGGTCTTTCATAATCAGCAGAAAGAGCAGCAGTAATCAGTGATAATCATTTGCTAAAAATTAAGGGTCAGACTCCGTACGAAAAACTCGCTTCCAAATTTTCAGGGGGTTACAAATGTATTCAGATGGTCACCGTTAATAACTGCTGTATAGTGTAGTGAACACACAAACACACACACACACACACACACACACACACACACACACACACACACAC